>JAEQML010068854.1:0-17946 GCA_016904865.1 Pissodes strobi | reverse complement strand
TTGTGCAAACATTTTCACTTTTACTCGCTCTTCTTTCATTCAAAGAACGAATATTGGATACTTAAATATAATATCAATCGCTTTGTAGTTAAAAAAGTATGCTAAGACCAGACGACAGAAGTGAAAACTTCAAAAAGCATCAAAAGTGCAGCATTTACCTATCAAGTTCTAGTTTGTATACGTTATGCAAACAAAAATTAATAAACAATACTTAATAAGGTGTGTGATAAAAAATAATTTGAATAAAATACAAAAATGGGAGAAATAATTCGAATAATTGTAATGTGAACAATTATTTTAAATGTACACGGTTATCCAACGAGGACTAGACAAGGCGATTTTTTTACTTTCCCTGTACATTTATAAAAAAAACTGAAAGAGCCATCTTATGTAATTTTCACCCCCGAATTCGGATATGTTCAGCAAAAAACAATTGAACATCAAATAAAAGTGCTAGGGGTCACTTTGATATTTTTTTAAATGGAACACCCTGTATATTACTACATTTTTGGACCCTCCAGAAAAATCTAAACACATTTTGTGTATAATATCTTATACCTATCTTTAGCTGTTTACCAAATATTGACAGTTGAAAGTCGAGCATTTTGACACTTTGACAGGCTCTAAATTCTAAACCGCACGAGATCAAAGAAAACGGTTTGCCCATTCCTATCTTGGGTTTTCATAAGCTATCGAATGATAGTAACTTTGAATTTAACCGGAGGTGTAAAAGTTCCGGTTAATTTTATCCGCAGGTTAAATTCGAAGATACTGTCATTCGATTGTTTATGAAACTTAAGGAATGTGCAAACCGTTTTCTTTGCGGTTTAGATTTTAGAGCCTGTCAAAGTGTCAAAATGCCCGATTTTTTTTCAAAAAATTCAAAATTCAAAATTGTTTATTCATGTCAAAATATATATGAAATATTTACACACGTCAATAATAAGAGAAAAAATAGTAAGTATATAAACACAAAATATTAAACCTCAAACCTATACCTATATAAGTCACTATCCTAAAATTAAAATGTAGATATTAAAACAGAACGAACACTTAAAATACGTATTAAAATGAAAAGTATAGTATGCTAAAACTGAATGAACACTTAAAATACTTATTAAAATGACAAGTATACCTACTAATATAATTGAATTACACACAAATAAAATACATTACAATTTGCGTTAAAATTTTGTTAAAATCACGATTCCTGGAGACTTGAGAAATCTGTATTTAGGTAGTCTGTGATTTTATATGGAGCAAGCTGAATAAAATATGTTTTTACTTCAGATTTGAGTCTAGAGAGTGGCAACATTCTAACACTTGTTGGTAATTTATTAAACAATTTAACAGACGTAAATTCGGGTCTGTTTTGACTCTTTTTAAGTCGACAGAAAATCGGCCTAATGTTGTCCCCGCCCCTTGTTGGATATGTATGAAGGTTACCTTGGAGGGTGACTTCGTGTCTTTTAATAAATAAGACACTCTCCAAGATAAAAGCAGCAGGTAACGTAATAATCTTTAAACCAACAAAGGCATCCCTGCAGTCCCCCCGAAAAGGCAATCCCGCCAACAACCTAACTGCCCCCCTCTGAAGTCCAAAGACCCTGTCCGCACAAGGTGCACCACCCCACGCCAAGATGCCATAAGTCGTCACAGAGTGAAACAAGGCCCAATATGCAGACATTAGTACCTCCTCTGATACTGATCCCCGAAGACCCCTGAGGAGAAAGGCAGTCCCCCTCAATCTCTTGGACAGGCTTTCCACGTGGGCAGACCACTGTAATTTAGGGTCTAGATAAACTCCTAGGAACTTAACAGCCTCCTGGCACTGGTCACCCAAATCTCGCAAACCAAAAATCATCTTTTGAGTTTTATTACTATTAAGTAATAGCCTGTTTGACTGAAACCATTTTTCAGCCCGTAACTGTGCCTCCAACAAACCCCGCTCCAGATCAAGAATTGTAGTGTTTTGTAGAGAGACAGTAGTATCATCAGCAAAGATAGTAAATTTGGAGATGTTATCATAATTTGGCAGATCATTGATATAAATTAAGAAAAGTATTGGGCCAAGAACTGAACCTTGTGGCACGCCTATCCTTACTTCCCTCTCTGATGACACCAACCCATCAACCTGCACCCTTTGCTTCCGACCACTAAGATATGATTCCAGAAGCTGGATGCTAGAGTCCTGAAAATGATACATTTTTAACTTCTGAAGCAGTATTGAATGGGAAACACAATCAAAGGCCTTACTCAAATCGAGAAACAATGATATGGTACTCCCGATTTTCAAAAGAGTCAATGATACCTGAGAGCAGGTCCAGGATTGCAAGTACAAATTGCTGGTTCGAAAAAATTTTATGATCCTCAAAGTAATTTGCTATTCTCACAACCATACACTTTTCCACAATCTTCGATAAAATTGGCAACAGAGACACTGGACGATAGTTGGATATTTCTTCCACATTACCTTTTTTATATAATGGAATCACTACTGCACTTTTAAGAACATCAGGAAAACTGTTCTGTTTAAAACATTGGTTTATCAGTTTTGTTAAAGGACAAATTATTAAGTTTTTAACTGACTTTATGAGTTCGACTGTTATACCATATATATCTGAACTTTTCTTATTTTTAATGCATTTATGTGATCTCTTACCTCATTATATGAAACCTCTTTAAAACTGAAAGTACTCTCTTGTATTAGTATATTGTAAACGATTAATTTTTAGTAACACGTTTTATTTCGCCAATACACCTTCGCCAGTACAGTTATCATAATTACATAACGCCATGAGTCGACTCTGCTATCGTACAGTAACTATATCTACGCCTTATTTCTAATCTATCTATATACTCCGTATTATATAACACCATGACTAAATTCGCCTTCCAGGGTTGTCACGTCCTCGCCTATTTGAACGTCGCCTCTCCAGAATTTGCTTGTTACATTCGGCCATCCTGCAACAATTAATGCCCTCATTAATTTAACTCGCCAGTAAATCAACCAGATCTTATCGATCTGTGCATTCGCCATAACACCAAATCGCCTACCCTAAAGGTTTCGCCTATGGTTGCAACCTTACGCCTTTTATCGAATATCACCTTTATATTACGCCTTTGTCAGATTTTCACTCGCCTTTTGCTATCTCAATAAGAAGTTTGGACCTTAAATCGCCATAGCTCTCGCCTTTCGCCAACAGGGCATTCGCCATTTGCACCTCGCCAGTTAAACTCACTTGCATGCACCTTTCAACCTGACCATTCACCCTTTGCACCTCGCCAGTCAGACTCACTTGCATGCACCGTTCAACCTAACCTTTCGCCCTCGGTGTTTTACACCTCGCCTCGCCAAAAAGTCAGCAAACGCCTTGCTCGTAAACGCCAGCCCGCACTAGCAGTTGGAAATAATACGCCTTGGGTATCCAAAATTCACCAAACGCCTCTCTCAATTTGAGAATCGCCTCAGAAGACCGCAAAGTCTTCGTCGCCTTCGCCTGCGCATGATCCTGGACTTCCTTGCCCCTCCAATTCCACAATATCGGTTGATGGACGCCGATATCTGTCAAAAGAGGACAGAAAGCGAGTATACAAGTCACCATGGGAAGAGCAACCAAATGCCCTCGCATTCGCCTGTAGATCGAGAGGTAGACTGTCAATCAGACACGAAAGCGCCTTTGTGCCTGAAAGCCCACACCTTTCGATCAACGCCATTTTATCATGATAATAATGGGTCATGGTTTCGCCATCCAATTTAACCCTCGCTATCATCTCCTTGAGCAGCTGAGCAAAGTCATGCACTCTAGGAAACGCCTTCCTTAGAGCCGCCTTTCAGTCTTCCCATGAGAGGTCATATTCATCGAGCCGATTAAACCGGCCCCTTGCTGCGCCTTGCAATTTCGCCTGCATAAAATACGCTCTCTCATAGTTCGACCATTCATGAATATCGCCCAACTGATCAATTTTGCTCAACCACCTGACCACGTTACAGTCCTGACTGTCAGGATCGAAAGGGTCAAGAATGTCGCCGCCTGCCCTTGCCCTTGACCCCATACAGCCCAAACTGCAAACGGAGTCCGCCTTATCGCTACAAGCATGCTCTACTACCGCCTGAGGAACGCGCTCACCTGATTTATCGCCTTTTCTGATGCCCTTGATACCGCCAGTATCAACGGTCGCCCTTTGTTTCGTCGCCTTTACCATTTCGGCCGCCTTTTGCTTCGCCGCCCTTGCCATTTCGGCCGCCACAATCTGCTGGATACTAGTTGCCAAACCGCCTTTCAACAGCTTATGTACCATGGAGACTGTTTCGTCTTCCATCGCCGAATCGCCTTCGCCGTGGTCACCGTCGCTCAATTTCAACTTCAAGCTCTAACTCGTCACTTCTGCCTTCCTCCATAGGAAATCACTTGAAAAACGCCTTTTAAACACCAATGCCAATAAACACAGTTAAAATACGCCACAATTTTTACAATAATCGCTAATTAATTAGCACACACTTGTTTATTATTTCGTGAATATCTGAAAAATCGCCAAATGTCAATCCACTGTCAAAGATAGCAACAAACGCCCGCCTTTTGTTACGAGTTTTTGTGATATCGCCATTCACAAAAAAAGAAGAAGTTGGCACTGCGATTTAACTCGCCGAAATCGCGTATTTCACCGTTCTCCACAACAAATAACACAATACGTAGGTTATCCCGACTTCTGATCTGTAAACGATTAGTTTTGGTAACACGTTTTATTTCGCCAATACACCTTCGCCAGTACAGTTATCATAATTACATAACGCCATGAGTCGACTCTGCTATCGTACAGTAACTATATCTACGCCTTATTTCTAATCTATCTATATACTCCGTATTATATAACACCATGACTAAATTCGCCTTCCAGGGTTGTCACGTCCTCGCCTATTTGAACGTCGCCTCTCCAGAATTTGCTTGTTACAATATTATTTAAATTTTCTAATGGACTAATATCAGAATTTGGTAAATTTACAAGGATGTTGCTAGCTATATTTGTAAAAAAATCATTAAAATCATCCGGACTTATTGAACCATTTTTATTTTGATGTTGCTTACGTCTTTTCTTATTTATTATTTTCCACATAGATTTCGATGGATTTTTTGATGTTTGAATCCAGTTGTCATTAGCCAATCGTTTCGCATTAATAATTTGATGCCTGTAATGTTTTTTATAGTTATTAAGTAACTCTTTATTACCTGGGGTACTGTATTGCCTATTGAGTTCACTTAGAAAGTGAACTGTGTCTCTTAGTTGCCGAAGATCCTCAGTGAACCAGCATAAAGGACCAGGAGCGGATCCACGCTTCAGGTATGTCCTCTCCGGAAAAGACTGCAAGAAAGCCCCAAGCAGGACATCCTGGAACATGGCAAACTTCCGGTCAACCAATATGTCAGCCTGATCAATGAAGTGCCACTCTCCAGACTCAACAGTATTATAAAACTTATGCAGACCTTGTTGTGTAATTGGCCTAAAGACAGACTTACTTACAGCCTGTGTGGTTTGTTCTACGCATATTAAAGTTTCCACATCAAAAGACACAATCGGAGCCAAGTGATCAGATAAACCAAAATCCAAACTTTTTATTTTAGATATTTCGAAATTTACACAAACATTGTCCAAACAGTTTTCACCTCTAGTATTGAAAGTTATTAATGTTTTTAAACCAAAGCTCTCCAAAAAATCTTCTAGGGTGCATGCCTCTCTTTGATTTGTACCAAATAAGACATTAAAATCTCCTGCGATAACAATGTTTGCATAAAGATCTAATTTTTGTACTGCCGACTCCAGGAATTGCATAAATGTGTCAAAACATCCGCAAGGACTTCTATAAACACATAAAACATATAAGTTATAAGATCTTACAAAAATACAACACATTTCCACACATTTTTCTTCATTAATGGCTAAAATTGGCACAAATTCTTCACTAAATTCAGTATTAAGAAGTATGGCAGTGCCACCCCCAATAAAACTAGACCTACAGGTAGAGTTCCCAATTTTATAATAATTGTCTAATTGAAAAAAAGGAATTTCATCATCTTTAAGCCAATGCTCGGTCAGTAAAACTATTGTAGGGAGCCTGTCGGCTAAACATGCTTCAAGCTCGCCCACCTTATTCTTTACTGACCTTACATTGTAGTGTAAGACACTCATACAGGTTTCATTTAATGGGTTATCTATTTTATCTGGGTTTTTTGAACGTCCCTGTTTAATCCCACTTGGGGTACTAACCTGTTCAAGTTTAAAAACTCATTTACCAATATGCCTTTTGACCAAAAATTTTTATTTAATACTTCTGACTTTATTTCGGTTGGAATTCCAATTTTTAAGCAATTATATTTGACATTACGCTTTATATTTGGTGACGTTGAACAAAAGTGCAATCAAAATTACTTACCAGAATTACTTAATATAATAAGAGGAACCTATTTCAAGTTGATTTACGAAAAAAAAAAATGCGGAATATGCATATTTTTTTATAATAATAATATTTCAATCTGGAACTATTTTTCGACGCGTAGCAAACATTGGCGCGTTCCAGCGTAGGTATACAGTCGCTCTTCACTCTCATTGGTCGGCGGGATGCCATGATTGACATTCCGCCGATGCATTTTAAAATAAAACATAATATGTGTATTTCTTTGGGTTAGCTTTGGTTAGTTTAGGTTAGCTTGGGTTAGTTTGGGTTAGTTTGGGTTAGTTTTGGTTAGTTTCGTTTCGTTGCGCCCCGGAGCGAGCGAAGCGAGCGTAGGGCCAGGCCTGAAGTGTACGAAACGCCCGATATAAATATATTTGAGGTTAAAAAAAAACACAAAATTTCAAAAATATACACACCCAAAAAACTCACCATTTTCCGATTCTCACTAATTTTAATACGGTTTGGGTTTGGAAGACCGTCAAAAGAAACATTTCTAGAAAATTTCATTAAAATGAATTAATTTTTCGGCAGTTATCGTGCATCAAAGTAAAATTTTTTAAAAAGCGCACATGTGACGTAATAAATCGGAAACAAATTATTGGGCTTTATTTAAACAAATAACAATTAAATCTTATGGTATCATTTGAACAATAAACAAATTTAATATCATTGTAAAATTAATTTTATAATTATTAACAACGTGAAAAACACAGTTATTATAAGTTATTCCGGGATGAGCTGACCTCAAAGTGTTCTGAATTTCGTTTTTTTTTTATCGCAAAATCTTTTGATACTAATATGCGTAAGTTCTTGTTTTTGATTTCTCATAGCTTCAATCATGTCTTAATACTCCACGTCCAATTGTAAGTCACGTCATGGCTTTATTGACTGACTATTGTTGTGCCCTGTTATCTTAATGAGTTGTTCACCAACTCTTTTCTTGGCCAGATTAGACGCAGCTGTTGCTCTTCCAGAATGATTAGTTACTTTGATCAATTTCGTATCAATCCCTATAGCAGATGCTGCTGATTTAAACAAGGAAGCCAGGAAGCTATAATATGCTCACCGACCCGACGCGACGGACGGGGTTATTTTTGTATCAATTCTTTGAATTTGGTTGATTCCAGTTAGGGTTTGTAGTTAAAAACGTTCTATCAGTTGTAATGTCATTTTCTCTTTTTTTCCATTAGTTTCGTAAATAAGCGAACCGGATATATTTTATTATTTATTTTCCTTATTTTTATTTAACCAGAAAATCTTTTAGAAACCTTCAGTTGTTTTCGAAAATATTAGATTGCATTCGATGCGTTTCGTTAGATTTCCCAAATGTTTTTATTTTAATTTTAGCCCTTTGTCTCCATGTCTTACAAAATATTAATTAGGAAACGGTAAAACTCGTAGTATACTATTTATTTATGATAATTCGCTGGAGAACTCTTCAAATTAACCTGCGCAGAATTATCAAATATTTATTACGTTCCACGAGGGTGCAAGACTTTTGCCGGTGAGTATATTTATCCAAACTTCTTTGATTTGCTTCGTCCATGGGTATTTATAAAAAAAAAAACGGTCTAACAATGATTAAATCGTCCAGTTATAGTTTCATGGGTGTTTACCGCCTTGTTCCGCTCTAGAGCCTATCGACAGTTACAAAAAGGTTTTTGTCACGACATTCCGCGATATAAGCAGCGTGCAAACGAAAGGAACGAATTCCTCTTCGCCCAGTTCCATATTAATAAACTAGACATCATTTAATAATGTTTCCGTGTCTTAATTGGAAAGGGGATAAGGGTATATTTTCGTAGTAGAAAAACACACAGTCATTAAGGTGTTTCAGTTGTTTCACGTAAGCGCATCATTAAAAATGAATCGCTCACGGTCAACCTTCTTAATAAATGTTTTATTTGAAAGTATAATCGGTAACAAAATTGTGTTTTCTCCAAGCCGTGTGGTTATTTAGACAGGGGTTGTCTTAAGCCGAACTTCTTTTTAATGAGAAGATTGTTCAACTATGCTGGCGTCAGTGTTGCCAACCTATAAATTCAAAATCGGTAGAACTAATCGTAAAAAATCAGTAGATTTGAACAAAAGTGAAATAAAAATAAAAAACAGTTTGAAATAATTCAGATACCTAATCTAATTTTTACTTGATGAACTACCTGTACACATGTCCTGACGCGCGTGTTAATACGTTAAAAGTAAAAAATCCAAAAAGATTAAAGAGTCAGTTTTTTACGTTCCTGCTAGAATAATACGGCATTGTCCGAAAATAATTGATTTTTGTCGGTATTTCTCAATAACCGCCATTTAGAGTCAATTATTTGTAACTCAGTATCGTTTATTATATTAGGAAAATAAAAGAGCCACTTCAGAAATAAAGGAAAGTTTATAACTGTATTATATACTTATACGATTTAAAGTAGTAGGTATATATGAAATAAAAAAAATATTTTGCGGCAGATCGGTACATGGGTAGGTTACTTTCTAAATAGGTAGATCTACCGATCAATCTGTAGGGTTGGCAACGCCGGCTGGTGTGTCAAACTTGAATAGAATGATCTGGACAACACCCTCTGAACTAGAAGGCCTGATATCTAAATGTAAGATGGCGTCGCGAGTAGGAAGACGGCTCTGACAATGGAAAACGTATTAATTCATATACAAAGTACTTTTTTCTAATTTTGACATATAAAGTGACATTTTTCAAAACTCTTTGACGTTTTGAAACGTCCTACTTTTCGTAACTAGTTACGAAAAGTAAAATATTTCGCAACTGGTGATGAAAAGCACATTTCGCCATTAATTAAGAAAAATGCAGATTATTTTTTAAACTAAACTACTTTATACATCATTTATACATACATACATCTTTATTGTCATTAAATTTGATATACCACATATTAATGAAGATTTTTTATTTTATGCAATTTTATTACATGTGAATAAAAACATTAATTATAGATAATAATAACACAGTTCGAACAATTAGTGATATTGACCCCGGCTGACAACGAAGATTTCTGTGTGGCATTAATTTCCATGGAAGTTTCTCCAAGAATGTTTGTGGCATTCTTCTGTTTATTCATTATGGAATTCTCCACATAACCCTCGGCAACTGTATTAGACTTTCATCCCCCATGCTGTTTGATTCTCAACAAATCGGCTCCAGAATCCGCGAGGAGAGTAGTCGATGACCGTCGAAAACAGTGACCGGTATACAAACAAGGATTTGGCAACTTTAAAAACTGGGCAATTATTTTCGGCATATTTCCAAATGTATTAATACCTACAGGTTGCACTCCACATTTCCCATTTGAATATTTGACAAAAAATCTGTCATGCTTAACATTTGACGGCCTTAGCAGAACGTATTTCTTTACCATTTCGATGCAATTTATACCTTCAAAAGCTCCAGCGGTTATAGCAAATTCTCGACATACCTTCGTCTTTGTGTTGGGAACTGTCACTTTAGCAAACTGATCCTGAAATACTACATTTTCTACGCGAAGAAAAGTTAATTCACCTTTTCGGCAAGCTCCAGCAACTCCAATGATAAATGCTAACTTGGTCATTAAATATTGCTCATCGACAGCTTCTCTCATAAAATCGGAAATGTTTTCTTTACTTAAAACTTGCGATTTTTTAGGCTGGTAACCTTCAGAATGACGTTTTAAAAACGCCAGTAAATTTGTATAAGGCGTATTCTTTTATTCACCGGTGGATTCAATCATTGGTGAACCGATGTTTTTACGGTTGACGTTGACATTTCTAGGGTCCCGTCGTCATCAACCGGTGGACACCGGTTCTGAGAAAATAAGAACGCATTGATGGAAGCTTGACGTTTGACTGACGTTTAAATACTATATAAACAACAATAATTTGTAATTTTTGCAGAAGTTTTTGATAATATAAAATGATCTCTGTTGCGGTCGCCTTAGCGGCGAGAGTACTGTATTCCAGCGACTCCGATTCTGATGATGATGACGAAACCATTTAGTAACTCCGAGATTCAGATAAACTGAATTACAATTTTCTTCAAGATTTCCAAATATTACATCATTTTTATAGAGCTTAAGATACTTTTCAGAAATTTCTTCAAGGAAAAACGGATCTATAATAAATAAAGACATATCTCACATAAAGTCTCCTTTTTAAGGTTTTATGTTTCAACTACCACACAACATTTAAGATTATTTTACACATATCATTTTAGTAGGTTTAGTCGTGGGTTTAGTGGAAAATTTACTCACCCTTTGAAGGACGAGTCAATTCGTATTCTGTTAAAAAAACATTAAAACTAATACCCGAGTTGTGCGGTCAACGGTCCATTATATTATTGTTTATATTTATATTTATCTAAACAATTTAACAATGATTCTATGTATAAAATTTTTAAATTCTTAATTCAAAACAAACAAATGTTAAATGAATAGGTTAGGAAAGTTGCTCCCCCCCACAATACACCGAAACAACCGACTTGGCGAGCCGGTGGAAGCTGATGCAACCATACGTTAATCCATCGTGAATAAAAGAACATGATTGAGACACAACCGGTAGTCCATCGAACAATAAAAGAACGCCAAATGGCTCAACCGGTGCAATCGGTGGATCAACCGTTGAAAAAAAGAATACGTCTAAACTTCTTAATGTCAACATTTCTTTTTAGACACAATTCGGTTCTTAACATCGAATATAAGCTCCACAAGGTTGAATTCGTCATTTATTTTTTCTTGAAAATACGCCAGCAAAACTTTTTATGGGTAATTCTTTGTGTTCACACCAGAAACTAAATTTGGCATAGGCCTAATCATACTTGCTCCTCGACTTCTTAGGAATAATTGTAGATAACGCAGATTGAGCCGCTTCCTCAATGTCACTCGGTATTGTTAGTTTTTAATATAATATTTGCTTTATATAAATTGTTCACTGCAAATGCACAAATTTCACAATTTTAATCATAGTTTATATTAAAAAACTCGAAATATATCCTTTACAGCATTTAGTTTAGGTCCCGGACCGGGCGGCCATATTGGCTACTGCTTTTCTTAGTTTCCCGGCCTCGTTGTGGAGGGGGCGCAGATTGAATGAACTGAGAGGTACCAGATATCTTTTCGAAGACACCGAATCGTGAGGTATTAATTACGTGAATAGCAAAGTTGTCACATCTACGAAAGTAGTGAATAGAAGCCTAAACTGTCCGAATATAATATCAGAAAAATTATTGATATATTGGATAAAGGTAAAAAAATATATATATTTTTTAAATCATCATGCAGGTATATTTTGAGACAGACACTTAGAGATATTAGACCTCAAAATTAAGCCGATAATGACTTTGTAAAAAATCGCTTATTAATTTATGAGAAAATTTATTTTTGGTGTTAGGCCCTAAAAATGTGTATTATTCCACAGTCACGTAGCCTTTTGATAAAAAAAATGTGCGAGTCTACTAGTACTCGAGACACTGATGTGTAAATATATCCTATATCGACATGCATACATAATTGAGCAACCCTCGTAAAATCACTGCGCACGATTATGATGCCACATCCGCTTGCACATTTCCGTCTCATTTGCCGAGATTTACCCTCATACCACCGCGTAAGATGTTTACACATCAATAAGCTAAATTATAGCAATTTAAGCAATTAAACCGACAACGTAATTCTTCTATCTTATTTTCCTGAGATTTTAAAGCCATAGGTTACTAAACTTTTGACACCAATTCACATCTTCCTATTTTTCGGCTGATTACATTACATCTCCACAAAGGAGCCGCGTAATTTTTGATAATAATTAGTTATTATTTCTTTCTCACATACGCAGATGATAACCAAACAGTCCAGCTGTCCAGCTTATATGTATTTTATAGACAATTTCTTCATACTCAAAGTGTTTGTACTTGAATAAATCAACTTTAAATAAAAAGTTGTTTTGCATCCAAGAGAAGGTCTCCAACATTGGAGATAAGCAATAATTTAAAAACGATGAAACGTATCAAATACAAAATTGTGATACATACGCTTTCCAAGTCAAGAAATCTAATTTTTTTTACGGTTGTAAAATTCCCCCTTGTAACGGATGAGTCTACTATAGAGTAGGTCAAAATCGCTATCTCATTGGTTTCAGGAATTACGAAAAAATGTTAAATACAACAGTTTTAGGGAATGTTAAAGTGCACAGTTTAAAATTATTTTTGAGAATACAGGGTGCTTCAAAAAAGTATGGGGGATATATCATATCTTTTTTATTTTTCAAATCATCCGATGCCGGATGGAGTTAAAATTATTTTTTCTACTGCCGTGCGTAAAATAGTCACTTTAGGCACTTTCTAAGATTCGTAAAATATACCTTTTTAATGCGATGAGTAAAGTAAATCTGACATATTTTTTGACATTTAGTGCAGTGCGCAAAATAATTTATTTTATTCACTAGTGCGTACAGTAATTTAATAATATTTTTATTTTTCCACATATTTTTCCGTACTTAGTAGAAAAAAATTTGTATGCTACTCATATGTGAAGTATTATTTTTTTTCTCCATGGGATTGTCCCATTCATAAAAAGGGTCACTTCACAGACTTATTGCATAAATAACTATTAACTTTAATCTGATATCGTGCGTTTTTAAATTCATCTTTGTTTTACTTGTCAATATGAAAACATCAAAGGCAAATAGTGTGCCATTTGTATCTCGTCTGCGTCTGCTAGTATTAATAAATTAATCGAGAACGACACAACTTTGGGTTCGGAATATTTATACCTATAAATCGAGTACAACAGAGTGCTTACCGTAATTTATTAAAATAAATGAGACGGATCAAGATAAATATTTGTATTATTTGAGAATTTGTAGCCAGAGTTTCCAAAATCTGCTTGTTAACCCAGACCTAATGTGTACGTGAATCGTTTTTGGCGAGAGTTTTGCAGTTAGATTAAGATAATTTCTGTTTAGTACGAAAGGTCAAGAGCATGGTAAAAACTTTCCTTTGGGTTAACTGTGTGCTGAATATGAAACTATTCAAATTTCTACCTACGCCCCATTCAAAACTATAATAGTTTCAGGTTAATTTATAAATAAGAACTCGAAATGTCGAATTTTGTGTAAAACTCGGATACGAAAGTCTTGATAATGCAATCAGTAGGAAGACGAATATTTTAGTCACTTGGTACCTTTCAACAATAAATCTCGAGAACATTTCTGCACTAAAAGATGACGTATACGTATAAAGTAAACGAAAAGTAATAAAAACTAAAATTATTGAAAATGTTAGTCCCTTTCTCAAATAGACAATTCGTTTAGAAATAGCCTCTCCATATTCTATGGTCAAACCAGCTAAATATCAAAAACTCCATCTACGTGCCTGTAACTAGCACGCTCTAGGAGACGAAACCGTACGTATGACAATTTCGAGTTCGATAGGTTTAAACGCTTTTAAATTAATGCGTACATATTTTCAAAAGTAAACCTCAATTCATGAAACCGTGTAATTCATGTCATAAACGGTAATTTTCAATTCTCCAGGTCCTCAGGTCCCATTAGCATGCCGCGACGCCCTGTACAATGTAAGAACGTTTCCGATATAAATTGTATTTCGATTTGACTGATTCAAGCGATTTTTTTCCGAAAATTTTAGTGAGGTGGCAACGTTGACGATAAAATAATTTGGTCATGCCCAATAATAATTAACTAGAGAAGAATGGTTACATCAACCGGATTTTTTCACTGACAGCAGCTCTGATTCGACTCTAGCGAGCAGCGGTTATAAACCATAATGGGCGGGACATGGTTTGTTTACTATTGGATGATTTCTTTACTAATTTAGAACATCTAATATTTCACTCACGCATGGCTCTCCACTCGCTTCGCTCGCTACGGGGGCTCAAGAAAAGAAAACTAACCAAGTGCTAACCCAAGGCGTACCCAAAATTAATAAAAACAAAATTGAGCGAGTCTGCTAGTACTCAAGACTGGTGTGTAAACATATCCTATAACGACATCGGTTTTAAAAACATGACAACAGCACGCTGTGTTCCAAGCGGTCACCCATCCAGGTGCTAACCACGCCCGATGTTGCTTAACTTCAGTGATCGGACGAGAACTGGTATTTTTAACGTGCTATGGCCGTTACCTGTACATTTTAGCTTGTTCAGAGAATAAAAACAGACACACTCGCATTTATAATATTAGTTAGGATTCTTTAATAATACTTACTGGCAGCTTCGGAGTGGATTAATTCACTGCACAAATTCGACACAAAAATCTAATGCCACCAGAAATAACATCATAAGGTAAATAAGCCCCCGCCATTCCGAGTTGCTATGGGATATGGCCCATCAAATCCCATCGTCCTCCCCCAGGCTGGAGAACACCAAAGTAAAAAGTCTGGAGCCGATCAATGACAGTTTGTGACAAGAGGGGCTGCATTGTATTGGCTGGCAGGAACGTCAAACTGGTGAGAGGAGTTTGATTACGGGGAGTGACGCCCCCCACCATTCCGAGTTGCCACGGGATGTGGCCCATCAAATCCCATCGTCCTCCTCCAGGCTGGAGAACACCAAAGTACAAAGTCTGGAGCTGATCACTGGGGAGTGATCCAACAAACCCCATTTTTACCCCTGTCAGACTAGGGACCGCCAAAGAAATGAGTCTGAGGCCGATGCTTCGAGTGGAAGCGGCCCTAGGTGGTAGATGCATAAGCCTACTCGCATCGTCCGGTGAAAGACCACCCCACCAGAATTGGGGAGCGCTAAGTGGTTTTCCCAAATCACGTTCCGCTTCCGCGCTGGTGATCCCGGGTTTCCCAGTAGGAATATATGGACATGATGGTGCTTCCAGGATCAAAATATTCCGGAGGTAAACTCCCCGGCCATTCGGATCTCCGGGCGCTGGGTGGCCCTGGGAGCCCTTCATTCCGCATTTCACAGACAGCAAAGATACCGAACCAATTTAGAATAGATTTCTGCAACATAAGAGGCCTAAATACAAACATAAATTCGGTACACCAACATCTACAAGCAAATAGACCACACATATTAGCCCTTACAGAAACACAAGTATGTTCTACAACAACAACAGTGAACTACCTCTATCCTGGTTACGACTTACATACCCGATTTAGATATAAGTTCGGAATATGCCTTTTTGTCCGAAGCGACCTTTCATGTCACCGCGAGGAAACACTCGAACCGAACAACCTTGACGTCATGTGGCTCAAGTTCACCGCCAAGGGATTAACCAAGTTTATATGTTCTCTCTATCGCCCTCCGAGCGATAGAGCCTACCAAAGCTTTTTCTCAACACTAGCTACCACCTTTGACTCAATACAGGTCGATCACCCCAGTTCAGAAATAATCGTTCTCGGAGACTTCAATGCCCACAACACCAACTGGCTCAAACATCACAACAAGACCGACAACGAAGGTAGAGAGGCTGAAGCATTTGCCATCAGCTGCGGGCTTACTCAACTTGTAGACGAACCAACTCGAATCTCAGAGAGGGGCGAATTCGCCGCCCTCCTGGATCTTTTTCTGACCACCAATCCTGACCAGTACAAGGTTACAGTTGGTCCGCCATTAGGTACCTCCGACCACAAACTTATTACAACGGTTTGTGAATTGCCACTCATACAGAAGGATCCACCATTGCCTCGCAAAATCTGGCATTACAATTCTGCAAACTGAGACGATCTGAGGCAGTTTTACCTAGATTTTCCTTGACTCGACGTCTGCTTTGCCACTGACGACCCGTCAGACTGCTGCGAAGAGATCATGCAAGTAATCTCCTCAGGAATGGAAGCATACATCCCAAATTCCATCAAGTTACCATCAAAAGGAAAGCCCTGGTTCGACAAAAGATGCGAAAGAGCTGTAGGAAGGAAACAGCAAGCCTATAAGTACTGGCAGCAAAATCAGACCGCTGAAAATCGCAATTATTTTATCGAAGCGAGAAACGAGTGCAATCGTGTGATCGACGAAACTAAGGACAAACACAATCAAAGGATCAGGAATAAACTTTTGCAATGCCCCAGTGGCTCCAGGTATTTCTGGTCGGTAGCAAAGGCAGTAAGTAACAACTTTACAAAAACGTCTCTCCCACCTTTGACGGACGAACGTGGCATCACGGCGACTACAACCAAGGAAAAAGCAAACATGCTCGCCAAAATGTTTTCATCGCACTCTACCTTAGACGTGCCCCAAAGCAAGACTCTCCCCACTATACCGAACATCAACACCACCATGGCAGAAGTCAAGTTTTCTCATCGTGATATTCGCAAAATCCTTAAAGAACTAGATACGCAAAAGGCATCAGGACCGGACGGAATACCTGCCATCGTGCTAAAGAACTGCGCCAACGAACTAACACCTGTTTTTTCCAGGCTTTTTTCTCTTTCTTACAGAAAAGGGATTTACCCATCCTCTTGGAAAGTCGCTCGAGTGCAACCTGTTCCAAAAAAAGGCAAGAAAACCACGCCCTCAAACTACCGCCCGATTACCTTGCTTCCAATAATCTCCAAAGTCATGGAACGTGTAGTCAACCAGCAACTACTCAAGTACCTCGAGAGCAACAGAATAATCAGCGATAATCAATACGGCTTTCGCAAAGAGAGATCGACAGGAGATATATTGGCCTATGTCACTCATATATGGAGTAGGGCAATTGAAAACTACGGAGAGTCGCGAGCGATTGCGTTGGATATTTCAAAGGCATTCGACAGAGTTTGGCATGATGGACTGCTCAACAAACTGCCGTCCTTGGGACTGCCCGCCTCTCTCTGCAGCTGGCTGGCCAGTTTCCTTAAGAACCGATCCCTACATGTTGCAGTCGATGGACACATCTCGGACACATTCACCATCAACGCGGGCGTGCCTCAGGGCGCAATACTTTCAGCAACTCTGTTCCTCATCTATATTAATGACCTGCTGATCGAAACGAATAATCCTGTTTACAGTTTTGCAGATGACAGTACCCTTGTCTCCCACTTTAGATCAGAAAAACCCTTACCAGCGACTGAGACTCATCACCGCAGACAGGAGCAGATTACAGCAATTAATCAAGACCTGGAGAAAGTTCAAACTTGGGACGACCGAAATTTGGTCCAGTTCAATGCAGCAAAAACCCAAGCAGCAACGTTTACTAAGAGGACCAATACAGCGGGCCCTGACATCATTATGGCAGGATCGACCATTCCTTCATCCTCGTCAATCGGGCTCCTGGGTGTCTCGGTCAACAGCAATATGTCATGGCATGACCATGTTGCTAACATCGCAAAATCAGCCTCCCAGAAGCTTGGTGCGCTATTTCGCAACAAAAAACTCTATACACCGCAGCAGTTGCTCTTGCTGTACAAAGCGCAAATAAGACCGTGCTTAGAATATTGCTCACATATCTGGGGTGCCGTACCAAAGCATACCCTAAAGCTGCTGGATTCCATTCAGAAGAGGGCTGTGCGTCTCGTCGGCGATCCGGAGTTGACCCGGAATCTGGATAGTCTG
>JAEQML010068853.1:0-17946 GCA_016904865.1 Pissodes strobi | reverse complement strand
AAGCAATTATTGATAATAATAATTCATAAAATCACACTAAATTTAATAAAGTTATGTTGACAAGAAAATTTCAATTTTCGAATTAAGAGGATATTTTCAACACCCTATATATCTCGATGATTAAGCAATTGTAATATCCTGTTTATACAATGTTTAATCTTGTGTTTATGCCTTTTTGAAGAAGGTTTTAGGGTATCCAGCACTGATAACATTAATCTCCCAATATATATTTTTGTATAATAGATAAAAGTTGATCCAAAAGACATTATTGGAGATAATCTAATAAGAAACATAATAAAATAAAAAACGAATGAAGTAGAATGTTAGTTTTGTAAATGGAACACTTTCATGTATAGTTTGGAATGTAGAACTTGAGGCTTAAAATGCCTATAATAACTTTTTCATATATAGCGAAAAATATAAAGGCATAAAACTAATTTGGAAGACAATGAAATCAACCAATAGTAAAACAATACCTGTTCAGAAGGTGCTCAAAACTCAAAGACACCTCCTAGTTTCTCAATGCATTTTTTGGTTCTGCTATAATTCTTTGTTTCTGGCATATGTTTGCAGCGGCGGATGGGGGGGCCGGGAGAACGGGAAATTTCCCGAGGGGCCTCTTACTGTGGGGTATCATGGGGCCCCTACTGCTACAAACTACAGATGGGACACGGGCCTAAAAATTAAATACCGCGTGTTAATAAAACTTGTTGAGGCCTCTTGGCTCTTGGCTCTCGGTCTATAATTATTACTATCTCACTTGGAGAAAATGTCAATCTTAATCTATCCCAAATAAATCTAATTTTAAATAAAAAAGTATATAATATAGGAAACCTGGTATTAAATGTAACAAATAACAAAACAATTGCAACTGGCAACGCAACAATTCCATTATACAAGTGAGTGTCATTACTGATTACTGTATCTGTGTCCCTGTAAGTTTAGTGGATCCGAAAGAAACGATTCTAGGTAATTACCGGATATTTCTATTTTAAACGCAGTAACATATCATAACACGATTATTAAAAAAATAAGGGCAAAAATAGGTGTATACAGTAGATACATAATATCTATTATAGATATTATGAATCTATTGAGGATCCAAGTAAAGAAGAGATTTTCTTATGGTAAGTGAAGTGACTAAGTGGCTAGGGCTAGGGTTGCCAAGTTGTAAAAATTAAATACCCCGAGGCAAGTCAAAATAATATCTGTGGCTGCCGCTCGAATCTCGATCTCAGTTAGGTGGTTCCCGGGAATCCAAAGTCGCGTGGATCACGGGGCACGTGCGAAACGTCATCGATTCTTTGAAGCTACAGACTGCGTCGTTGCCAAGTCTATTACTACTAATTTAAATTCAATGTAATTTTATGCTTGGGAAACAATCTAATTATTTTTCTTTATATAGTCAAATTTGAAATTGTTATAAAGCGTGTCACGAGCCGTTTTGTCTAGCATATATCGATGCGAATAGCCCCACGTTGGGCGCCAAAAATTTATCGCGCTCTTTCTGTTCTTCTAATGGGCGCAAACCTTCACTCCAGCTTAGAAGGAACTGTGAGTGGATAATCTCAAATCGAAGGAACAAAATAAAATCTAAGTTCGAGAATTTAATAATTTATATTGAATGAAATAAAGTATGTCAATGCGTAGGCTAAAACGAGCTGTAGCCGAGAGTATAAATTAGGCCCTAGCTCAAATGCCGAAGAGTAGGGTGCGGGTTGATTTATTTAAGGCGCCACGGGCTTTTAGGCAGCATAATCGAGAATTACCCCAAAGTTGAAATATGGAATTCGTTTTAGCTTAAGCTTCGCGACAAAATAAAAGAATACCAAAAATTCGTTATTTATTTCTATCCAGGAAATCGATCAATAAAACAACAAAAATGAGTTGCGATACTGCAAATAAGTTCTCGCTATAGGTAAGTTTAATTAGATCGAGTAATCACGTAATTAAAGACTAATTCACGAGACCAGAATCATGATCCGTCACATATGCCGTATAACTAACTAACTATGGTTATTCAGTTCAATTAAGCTTCGCTGATAACTGCCGCAAAAACAATATATAGAAAAAACTAGTTAAATCTAGCGTTATTATAGTCACCAATTAATTACAGACTCTGACCTCAACATATAATAATTTATTCCACGGTCAAGATACCGGTAGGATACAGATAATAAACAATCTGTTCGAGTAAAGAAAATATCAAAGGCCGCAATAAAAAAGAATTAAAAATAACGCAAAATTTACTAGGCTGTAGCAACACTGATAGTTATCTGATCTACAGTCATCCAACGTAAGCCACAAATCGTGAAAACTGAGAATAATAATAAAACTAGTTCGACTTACAACGTTATTGCGTCAGTCAATTAAAAGTTCAATGAAATTCAATCCAAAATTTATTCTAGATCAACGGATCTATCTGAATTTTAGAATTGGATTAAATAAAATCAAGCATCTCAGGCCCGACAAATTGCCGTTTTAAGGAATTTTTAATGACCAAATGTTACCTTAATTAAGGAGAAAAAGATTAAAAGTTAAGTTTTGTTCGAAAACAAATTAATTAATTACGCACTACAACCCTCATGGATATTCCGACTGACCTAGCTTCGACGTTCTCTCGATCGAGAAATTTAAATAAATCCGCGCTGCGAAACGATTCGATTTTCAACAAATTGAATTTAGCGCGTGAAGATGAAGTCGATGGTAAAAAGCCCTGTCTCCGGCTCCGTAGCATACTGTTTTGGGATTGGTTGATTGGATTAAGCGTCGCACGCATTTTTAATTGTCTTTGAATAATTGGGAATTTTATTAATTTAAATGGCTTATTGACAATGCGGCTACTCTGGGTAGTTTTTTTTTGGAGGATGCCTATGCATCGAAATCCTTATCGTTTAATTCCCTTGGATGAATTATTGTGTAAATCGTGTGGATAATTAAAAGGTTATTGATGCTCTCGCTGCTACTAGTAGCTTATTAAAAAAGTCACTTTTATATTAGATTTTACATATACATATTATACTGTATAAAACATAATTAGACTTTAGATGAAGTATATGCTATATTATCTACCTTTCATGTACTAATAGTTTATTAGTTTGTATTTATTTTTTATAAGTTATAGATAGGTCAATATCTATAAACATGTTTTTTAATTTAATTAGTTTAGTTTTACTTTCATTTATTTAGTGATGCATTTATTTTAATAAGTATGTAGTATGTTTTTTTATGTAAATATTAAAAAAGTGTAATGTCAAAAAATAAATACATATTGTTCATCATTTAAATTATTATGGTAACAAATATTTTATAGAAAACACCATTGGCACCACTCGGTGGGGGCCCCTTAAGTAACTTTCCCGGGCCAGTCAGTCGGGTCCCATCCGTCCCTGTATGTTTGGTTAATCACTTCCCTAAGTTTAGTTTTTTTAATACGGTAAAGTTTAACTGCATTTATAGACGAAGGTATGATAGTGTCACTGCTTACTAAATCGATACTTTTAGCAACCATACTGCGAAAAGTTAAGTTAAGTGGGGCTATAGATCTGGCGACCCCGGAACCCACTGTATGTCATTAGTAAAAGCAGTTACAATTTTTCAGTGCGAAAGAACTTATCGTCTCCCAAAAACCATTTTTAATAAAAGTTTGACTAATATCTTCTTGGTAGGCATATACTTTTAAGTAAAAAAAAAATAAAGTCACAATATACAAGCTAAATAGAAAATTACAAAATGTTAGTAAAGAAAACTAATTTTTGTGGCTTAACATGATTTACTAACATTTTGCTAAATTTTGGCACCCTGTATATTGTGGATTCGAGAGTTATGCCTGCAAACGGTATATTAGTAATTTTTTTTTAAATAATGCTTACCTAATAGTTCCCACCTAGTAAATATAAAAGTCACCTTTTATCTTGAAGTAGTCATATTTCGGAGAAAACATCAAAAAGTTCCCAAATTTGGCTATTTTGATTAAAAATCATTTAAATGTAAGGAACAAATGTTTGTGCAGGGTTTTCCAACGAGAACTGAACAAGGGCTTATTTTTGACCTTCCCTGAATTTTTAAAACAAACCGTAATAGCTATTTGATGTATTTTTTCTAATTTAAGTTCAAAGATTGAACCAAAAAATTATTTGAACCAAAAACAAGACTTACGCCATGGATAAACTGTTTTCTAAATGGAACACCCTGTATATTACTAAATTTTTGGACTCTCTGGAGAAATCTAAACACATTTCGTGTATAATATCCTATACGTACCTACCCATACCTGTTTACGAAATATTGACAGGCATCTTAACTCTTTTACAGGCTCTAAAATCTAAACTGCACGCGATCAACTAAATGGGTTTGCACATTCCCATCTTAGCTTTTCATACGCTATCGAATGACAGTAACTTTGAATTTAACCGGAGATTTAAGAGTTTCGGTTAATTTTATCCGCGGGCTAAATTGGAAGTTACTGTCATTCGATAGCTTATGATAGCCTAAGACAGGAATGTGCAAACCGTTTTCTATCATCTCGTGCAGTTTAGATTTTAGAGCATCTCAAAGTGTTAAAAAGCCCGACTTCAACTTCAACTGTCCGTACTTCGTAAGCAGCTAAAGATAGGTATAGGATATTATACACGAAACGTGTTTAGATTTCTCTAGAGTGCGTTCCATTTAAAAAACAGTTCATCCATGGGATGTCTTTTGATTTTGGTTCAAATGCTTTTTAGTCCAAATTTTTTATGTAGCAGGAAAACAGCCATCGAATGGCCATTTTGGTTTGTTCTAGAAATACAGGGAATGTGAAAAATAAACCCCTATTCAGTCCTCGTTGGAACACCCTGTACATATTCGAGACAATTCAAATTTTGTATATTTTTTAAGTACGCTAATGGGTAATGTCCTCCAAGGTTGCATATTCCGGCATCACTTGATTTTTCTTGCCGATTTACTTATAAATCGCATGTGTAAATGTATGTTGAATAACTTTAATTCCTTAAAGTTTAAGTTAATTGTTTTATTTTAAGTAGAATTGTAAAATAAAGCTTATTATCTTGTTTATTTTGTATCTTACTTTTATACCAATATGAGTCCGCTATTTAATTCTCTAGAAAAATGATTAGAAGCACTTTTGTTGCAAATCTCAAGTTGTGTTAAAAAGATAGCATCTTAAAAAAATGTTTTCTTCCAATTAAAAAAATGCGATGTTCAATTGTTTTAACTTTTTCCGTCTTAATCAGCATTAAAAATTCTATTGATTTGTTAATTGAAATTTTGTACCTTTAGCAAGCGGATTTGCCAATGGTGCTCATTTATTTTGAATCACCCTGTAGGTAACTTACAGCCTAAAGTAATCTGAACCACTAGCACCCATAAAAGGGTAGCTGATTTTGATTTTGCATATTATTGTGGTAAGAAAAACACTCCAGACATTTTTTTAAAATTAACTGTTTTTAAAGCAAAATAAAGTGAATAAAATGCTGTTCACTTGAAACGCACACGGACAATTTTTAGTCTAGTTTTTAATGTACCCACATATGTATCTTGAAAACTAATAAATATGTTTTAATTCGGTTGTTTTAAATATTGTGCGTATTTTTAATATACAGGGTAGTAAATAAAAAATAAATATAAATAGTAGGTAATGAATAAAAGGTTACATTTTAGCTCGAAAAAGTCACGTTTCGGACAAAACAGAATATATCAAAAAATTCCCAATTTTGTTTTTTACATTTATTTTAAACGCAAGAACAAAAAGGGAAAACAATTGTAAATCTTACAAACAATTTTATACATGTTGAGAGGTATTTCTTTTTTACCCTGTACATTTCGCTAACTTTATCGATAGGCCATGAAATATGTCATAATATTTTGAAAACCGCATTAAAAATCTTTTTTAGTTTTGGAGATACGTACATTAAAAACTGGTCTTAATTTTTGGTATTCGTTTCAAGTGAACAGCAGTTTATTTTGAAATGAAAAATTGAAAGACCCTGGATATTAATTACGCCAATTAATTATCCGACCTGACCAACCTAAAACTAATACTCGACATCAGCATCAAAGCATGGCCTCCAAGTTCAAGAATGAATCATTTTAATCTTCGAAGTATCTCTCATTTTGAAAGACTTGTGATAATATTTAAGGAGTTCTTCCATGAGATTCAACGCTGGGATATGCATGATATGATATTGTTTTTGTATTGAAAATACTACAGGGCGCATTTATATGGAAATAAAAGACCAGGGCGACCTAATATGCGACATGCTCGAGTTATCGGCGCGCGGCACACCAGGCGGCCGAACTTAATGTTCGGTGATGTGACTAGGTCGATCAAGCAGTAACGACAGCGTTACAATTTAATTATCTACAAATGTGTCTAATAAATAAACGTTCGACATGATCTTGATTACTGCGTAAGATGCTGGCCATTAAAGGAATAATATCAACAAAATGTTAAGGTACATAATTTAAGATGTTTATAATGTCAATGTACCTCTTTGTTTTCCCGATTTCTTTCACATAAATTGCTAATGTTATAGCACAAATCAAATTACTGATTAAACCCTGTTTTTTAAAATTTTACCTGTGTCAAAATTTTAATCTCTTTTTGTATTCCCAAGATTAGTACCTTGGTAATTTCGTTAATTTTATATGCTTATTTAAACTAGCCTAGATTTAACCAGTTTTATTCATCAGAATATCTGAAAATATGTTGGCTGGAAGCATTTAAAATTTTGACACATGCCAAATTTATGCATTTAAAAAAACAGGTGTATACTGTAATCAGATCAGAAGTCATTTACAGTAGTTGTGCCTGGTATTTTCAATAGACCTTGGATACTTGCGCGCGTTGCAAGGTTTGTGAATTTAGGATTCCGGTCACAACATGCACTAAATGATATTAATAAACTTCACGCTAGGATTGTCTAAATAGGATTGAAGCAATTTAGTTGGGGCTAAAGTTTTAGATGGATTATGCTTTGTGTTTACAGTGAAGTTCTTTTTAATGCATGCGTAGTTTTGATTACTTTTAACCAATTACAGTGCTTTTAATTTGACATTTAAATGCAAATAAACATAATATAAAGTTCCAATCACGCTCCAAGTTTAGATTACTACTTGGTTTTACACTAGCTGCATACCATCAAGAATAAACGTATGGTGCAAATTAACTAATCGATTTTTTAGATTATTCTACTTTGAATATGTACTTTATTGTTTTCCGTCGATCCTACTATTTTATCAATTCCTGTTTTTTGAATCGCCACAGGCATTCTTGCTAATTAAGAGACTACAACTATTTCTTTGTTCTTATCTAAAATAGTTCTAAAGATAATTTGCATTATACGTCATTTCAATTTTCATCAGGCAAGCTGATATATTTGACAGGATTATGACTGCACATATGAAATCATCTCGAAGTTGGAAAACGTATTATAAGTTCCGGATAAATTATCTCATCGAGGTTGGTTCTAGCCTATAACAGGTATTGTATGCAAATATTTGCCTTTGAAATTTTAAGAAAAGTTCTTTAAAAATCCTATTCATCATAAGACTTTGTAGTAGTACTATGCGCTATATTAGCATTACTCATCTATTAATCCTCACGTGATGCAGACATATGAGCTAGGGCAAATATATCACTATTACTAAACTTCTAGTTCTTGTTCAAATATCAATTATAATTTTATGTAACTGGGCACACAAAATTAGGAATACACTTCAACATATTAAAAATATGGAATCCTAAAGAGATGATGTAATTTTTGCAGAACCTGATATAAATATTTAACGCAGAGTGCGTACCGAACAGGGGACGCAAGCCTACAAGATGGTTTGATCAGATCAGGAGAAAGAATGAATGAATTAATTTGAAAAGGCGCACGCAAGATTCCTTGCATGTAGGCGACCAGTCTGAGTCTACTCTGCACCTACTCACATACCAATTCAGCTCTCTAGTGAAGGTACAGAGTTTCCTCGGCTGGTTTTTTTTTATATACTCCAGGTTCAACAGAAAGCTCGCAAAGTGCACCTTTCTTATCATAGTCAACGCCTGACAATCAGCAAGAATATGTGTGGATGATTCTTTGTCTTCCAAACACCACCTACATTCTCCCTCATGCCCCCTCTTCACGCATTACTTTGAAGTAGGTGAAATCTAAGGGGTCTGCTTGATCTGAAGATAGGCAGTATGCTATCCGCCCTCATTAAGAATTTCGGACATCATCGGAAGAGCTAAGTAAAAGCAAACAAAGACCTGTATTGGCCGTGTTGCGTGGATCGAATAAAAAATCCTTGCTGTGAGAAGCAAGAAGGCTTAAAAATTTAGCGGAATTAATAAAAATGTAGAAGTCAAGATCTGATCAACTACCATTCGCTGATCAGGCACCAAATTCCTTTGTGGCTGATTGTTATGACCATTGGCACTGCGATATCTTGCATGATTTCGTGGATTTTCTTGTGTTGCTGCCTCAGAAAAAGTAGTATAAACGGAAACATGAGTCTTGCTCGCAAGTCTTGGAAAGAGAAAAGCGGTTATCATGCGAGGTCATTGGTAGAGACTACGATGTGGCAAATCAAAAGTCACTGCTGCGATCGTCCGCCCTCCTCCAAACTTTGATAGATCCCCTCGGACTGTTATTATCCCTAAAGTGACCAAGACATTTCGGTGATAGGCAGACCGGAAAGCCTCATAATATTGTAATAGGTAGAAGAGCGTTGGTAAATATGGACTTGAATACGGGAGGTCTATGTACAGTAGTAGACAAAAATGACGATGGATGATGATGATAACAGCTGAGATTCCCTACTGTGCCCTGGATAGTTTGTCGGGAGCAGTTTACAACTTCTACTCTAAGGGTATCTTCCCCTCGTACCTAAAAAGTAATCCCCCATCTTGGTAAAGCTCATTGAAACAATTGCTTTGGAGAATGTATGGAATTGTAATGACCGAGTGAATATAATAACATCAGGTTCTATCGGATTTTAGAATTCTAAGGGTGATGATTTTTTTGAATCAAAAAGTAGCTACGTTCTATGATTGGTCTAAGATCTATGACTATGTGGACCATGGAATGTTACTCATAAAACTTGATCGATTTGGCTTCTAGGGTTCAAATGCTGCTTGATTTAGTTATTGTCTTGAAGGTCGTAGACAGCTGTTAGTTCTACCTGATGATAAGAGGTCCTAGATCTTAAGAATTATCTGTGAGAATCCACAGGGATCTGCCTTAGTATATTCATAATTTTAAGGCTATATATCGTTGCACTTAATATTTTGCGGATGACTCTTCCTGAGTATGGCATTACAAAAGCACTGAACAACTTAAAGATGGGTAACGGCTTATTTGAATTAAAAATATTGGCAGTTTAATCGGCTTTTTTTCATTATTAACAAAACAAGCATAGTGAATTTCAAGTATGTAATCCACGGCTTACCATTTTAGGAGTAATCTTAGTCACCTATTCCTTGGGTTTATTTATCGATGATAAAGTTTCTTTCGAATATCACATTCTGCAGCTTATTTGGATTAAGCTTTATGATTCAGATTGAAAACAACGATATGCAAACCAATTTTGGAGTGTCAGAAAACAATACCTATTAAATATCTTGTGTATGCTACAGAAGAAGGATATTCGTTTCATTATCAATATAAGGCACAGATCCCTGAAGACAGCAGACCTCACTTACGGTCATCAAGGATTCTCACACTTATTACCTCATCTGTCGCTGAAACTAAGTATGTTGTCTACAAAAGCCATCATAGTGTCCAAGATATCCAGGCGTGAGATTCCTGACAGGGTTTTAGAAAACATATTCAATTTAAGAGTGCAGACAGGTCAACAGTTCGCATTAAAACTGCTGGGCAGCTTTATGTCTCTCAAAAGATATGTGAAAAACATATTAATAGGCAGAGTTTCTTACAGTTGGTTTTTGTTTGTACACATTGTTAAACCTTCTTTCTTCCTCTTTACTTTTCTGAATATTTTTATTACCAAAGTTATAGTTTTTAACTTGCTTTGTCCAATACAATATTTTAAACTTAGACTTTAAAATAAAGATAGAAGTGAGAGTTTTAATGCAGGATTTATTTACGACGTGGCAGCAAGACGTTTTCATGAATTAAAAACGTTCTATTTTTTGATTTTTTGTTTCTTTTTCAAGGGGCCTCAAATTTTTTAGCGCTTCAGGTCTGTAAGTATCTATCTTGATGTGATGAACATTCGACTTGAACAGAAGAAACTTGCTTAATTCACTATAATCCATAAGTTATTTATTTTATTTTATTATAAATTTGGGATGTAAAATTCGGCAATCCATTCACTAAGTACTTTCACAACTTAGGCTGTTGAAATGATTTTTTGTGGTTCATGGAATAATCTCCTCTGAATTGATTAAATATTGTATATGAGAATGGTATTGACGATGTTGTAATTCAGAAGATGATACAATATGCATATATTTTTTTTAAATCTCGACGATAAATCCATGACCTATCGAATATGATGCCAATAATTTTGATTAAACTAACCTTTTAAATGCTTATTTTTATTGTACGTAAATAAAGAGTGGTATCTTAAAAAGCTCACCTATTTCATTAATGGCATGTATACGTTATATTTTTAGGATGTCAGCTTAAAATTAGAATTCTCTTTCACCAGGAAAGATTAATGTCATTTTCTATTAGACTTATCAGACCATATAAATTTAAAATTATTCATTTCATTTTATTTATTTAAATTTGAGAAATGTCTTAATCGTCGCGTCGGTTTAAAAATATGATTTTAAATCTGCTGTCTTATTTCGAGAGTTATTCATTGATAACAGTAAAATTTCTAAAACTAATTTAGCTTTTAAAATCAAACATATATTTTGATAAATCCATTCCTGTTTCCTGCTACTACGATTATTGGATTAGTTAGATATATCACGATCACGCGATGTTTGCAGTAACCATGGCTCGATTTTGTGCTGTTCTTTTATTTCCATCAATGTCTGTCTGGCTTAAAATTACATATATTTTTCTCTCCTGTGTATTACCAGAGGAACTTAGTACATCCACTTGTCACGAAGAGATGTTAGTTTAAGAGAATTTTGTAAATAGGTACACTAGGTTCGTGCAATAATTAACCAGGGGCTACATTAAAAATGTATTAATATATACATTATATTATTATCGTTTTTATGTAAAAAGAAAATCGAGCTTGTACGAATTTCCACTATATTATTACACCGTAATAAATGTTTCGTCACACAATGGCTTCTTCTAATGAAAGGTGCGAACTAAATTATATCACTAGAACATTAAAGTTATTAGCAGTTGCATATAGTTTAATAAGCCCATTCTTGTTTATAACAGCTAATAAGTATTTGTTCTAATGATATAATTTAGTTTGTAAGTACCAAAGACATTTAACCTAGAGGAGACGGGACAAATGGTTGTTTGTTTTCACTCAACATGGAGTCATATTCTAAGGTCGATAGACGTAGCGTTGCTAAATTTAAGGCTTGCCAGTTATTGTAGGAAATGGCCCAGGAAATAGCAAATAAACTAGTAAAAATACGATCTGTCACCATAATCCCATATTTTTTTCATAACTAATTAGCTAAATAGCTATTATTCCCGTTTTTGATCCATCAAAAACCAGTTCTGAAGTTCCTACATACCAGTCTGACAATGCCACTTCGCTTGATTCCGCCTAGTTTTACGCCCAAAATATTTATAGTATGTGCGTAGTAAAGTAAGTGCACCAATAAAATGAGAGCATTGAACGTCGACGACACCAAAGATAGTAAATGAAACACAGCAGTACAGTGGCGGGGATAATATATTATCAAACATTTATTAATGTCTTTGTATATTATATACCTAACACTGGTATTTCCGGTGATTAAAATAAATAAAATATATATTTTTATGTAGGTCTGGTTGTTTATTAAATTTACACAATAGCTTAATGGAACTTACACAATTTACTAGTTTAGCAAATCTAAATGAACCGATTACAGACAATTTGACTTATCTGCGCTAAATAAACTCACTTTTCTAAAATTACAAAAAATACTCTAGATTTAATACTTCTTTTCTAGATAAACCAGTTTGTTTAGCAGGTTTTTGACAGTGTAGTAGTATTTATAATGAAATGAAAATATATCTTTAATAAGTATTTAATAGAAGAAAATAGTTATTAAGCTACTTTTTGAATAGATGTAATCACTATCCAGTTATTTGTCATATTTATAGGTTTCTAAATTATATTTGTATGTTTCAGTTACTTTTATTTGGCCCAAATATAATGAAAACTGATTTATTTTTAGGCTAGCAGTGGGATTATTCAATTTTTCTTTTAACCATTAAGAGCTGGAAAACCCTATGTGTCACAAAACGTGTAAATCGGGATAAAATTGTGTATTTTTTGTGACTCATAAGTTCCGTCTTCTAATTTGCAATTATTCAGAAAATAGGTTTTGAAAGTTTTATTTAAATATTTGCTGCCTAATAGTATATTAGGCATTGACCATTCCTTATGACATTCGCCTACGGCTCAAGTCATATTCCCATGCTCGGCTCATAATAGCCATTAAATGTGAGTTGAATATACTATTTTTTTCTACGACCATTAACCCTGAATTATATTAACCCCGTATTATAAAAATCTCTCGATTTCTCCAAACATTTTTTATACTATTTCTCAGACATTCTTAGGTTAAAGGTCTTTGCTTTTTGCTACGAGCTCTTATTTGCTTGCAGAAAAGCAAATAAATATTTTGTTTCAAGCTGGGGGCGCGGCCCGGCAGGCAATACTACATTTAGTAGTGGGGGTCAAGTTTTGTTCACGGCGAGGATTTCACCGAGACACTGAACATTAAGTATGATTAAGTCTATTGTTAATGTTCGGTGGCCGAGATTTTGAAGTTTGAAGTTTTGTTCGTGATTCATAGAAATATGAGGCTTAGCAAGCGTTTTGTTGATGTTGGATGCAAGTTTTCGGATTTTTATGAATGAGTTGTCGGGTCTCTTTAGGTTAAATGTCTTTGGTGAGTACCTTCCGTCAGACGAAGTCACTCGTTAAATGAATTTCCATCAATTACGGGTTCACTCACTGAGGTTTCTAAAAACATATTAATTTTTAAGGGCCCTTTTTCAATATATCCCATGTGAATTTTTTTTTATTATTTTACAGAAATTACCAAAGATATATTTTTCTGGGCCTTTTAAGTTACCTGAATCTTAGATCAATAGGATATGGTGAAATGAGATAGGATAGAACCTTCATTTCATTGTATTGTTAATCGTATTAATTTTTGGATTTCTTGCTTCTGAAAACCGGGCCAGATTTATCCTGGGAATGTAGCCTCTATAAGTTTTTCATCATGGAATCTGTACCGAAGAGGTTCTCTATCCTACCCTAATCTATTCATCTAAGGCTGAGCTGGTGCAAAAAGTAATTATTTGATACAAAACATAAATCCGCCAACAAATATAAACTTCCATTAAAGATTAAAAATTATACGATATTTTGTGTTTTTATTATCAATAGTTCTATAACAAGTCTTAGATAAAATAATAGCCGGTTCCGGATCAAAATGCGCTCATAACCAAAACCGTAAGAAGCAAAACAGGCCAACTTTAAATTATTAATAGTCACTTATCTAAGAAGATGAATTCGCTTTACTATTAAAAAAGGTTACCTGTTGACATTTAATAATATTATTGCCTTGTCACGTTTATTTCAGCAAATATGCATATCATCAAACATATTTTGTTTTCAAAAGATTTCAAATACAGTCTGGTAAACTCAAATTTCTGACATCGAAATCTATAAAACTATGTTCAAAGACAAAGCTTGATCTTGCTGAGTACCAGGTCTTATTTATTCTCTGACCATTATTCTTCTTCTCCTAGTGCCTTGTCCGTCATCGAACGTTGGCGATCATGTTGGCTATAATGACTTTATTTACCGCAACTCTGAAGAGCAAACTAGTTGTTTGACCAAACCATTGCCGCAAATTTTTTAGCCACGACGCGACGCCCTTCTTCTACCAGGGCCTCGCTTTCCCTCTATTTTTACCTGAATGATAAGGTGTAACACACTATATGTGTTTGGGTTGTGCATTGTATGTCCGAAATGGTTTTAACCTCTCGTATAATTTCTTTTTCCTTTCTCATCTGTATAATAACATCATCGTTACACACTCTATCTTGCCAGCTGATCTTGAGCATGCGCCTATATGTCCACATTTCGAATGCCTCGAGTTTTCCGTCAATGTCCAGGCCTCCACACCGTACAAAAGAACGGAGAACACATAACATCTCAACAATCTAATGCGAAGTGGTAAACTTAGGTCACGGCTACACAAGACATTCTTCAATTTTATATATGCTGTTCTAGCTCTTTCGATTCGACATTTTACTTCAATAGTATGATCCCAGTCATCGCATATAGTTGTTCCCAAATAACCAATCCTCTCCGTTTTCTGCAATGGCTCGTCGTCAACAATAAGGCGCACGTCATTCACTCGATTTTTACTGATTATCATATACTTTGTTTTCTTAGTATTAAGTTTTATCCCATATGCCACACACTATTCAACTACTCGATTCAGCAACAGCTGAAGTCCTTCCATTGAGTACGTCATAAGGACAGTGTCGTCAGCATACCGCAAATTATTCACGATTACTCCGTTTATTTTTACCCCCTCTACATCTTCATCGAAGGCCTCTCGAAATATTTGCTCGGAATATAAATTGAAAAGCAATGGGAACAAGATGCAGCCTTGTCTCACTCCTCTCATGATCGTAATGTCCGGAGTTAATTTATCGTTGATCTTCAGATTTGCCCTTTGATTCCAGAAAAGATTTGCAATAAATTTGATATCTTTACTGGCTATTCCTGTCGACTGCAGTATATTTATCAATTTATTATGACGGACCTTATCGAATGCTTTCTTGAAATCAATGAAACACAAGTACACGTCACGGTTGATATCCCTACATCCCTGCACCAGAACCTGAATGCAAAAGAATCTTTCTCTAGTTCCTAAACCTTTTCGAAATCCGAACTGAGTGCCGCCAATATGCTCTTCGATTTTCGGGTATATCCTCTGATGTATAACCCGCAGGAATATCTTCAGCACATGGCTCATTAAACTTATTGTGCGATGGTCCTTACATTCTTTAGCATTTGCTTTTTTAGGGAGTGCAACAAAGGTAGATCTTAGCCAGTCAGAAAGGATGATACCTCTATCATAGATAGCGTTAAACAGTCTTGTTAACAATTTACGAGTACGTTTAGCAGCTCCGTCGGTATTTCATCGAGACCGGGAGCTTTTCTGTTTTTCGCATTCAGTATTGTTCTCTTCACTTCGTCCATTGTTATAGGTGAGCCAGCCGGAGGGTCTCCTATTCCGTGATTTTCCCCCCTGTCATCAGCGAATAAGTATTCTATGTATTCCTTCCATCTAGTCAACTTTCCCTCTATATCCATAATCATTTGACAATCCTTGTCCACTAACCTGTTTTGGAGTGCCGTGAACCTATCGCATCTTTAATTTTCTTGAGTAGTTGAAATTATCATGTTTTTTGACCATTTCCTCCATTTCAGTGCATTCTGCCGAGAACCAAGTAGATTTTGCCTGTCTTATCTTCCTTTTTATTTCACCACTGAGTTGTTTATATTTAAGTTCATTCTGGTTTTTAAATTGTCTTCGTGTTTCCAAGTCCAATATCTCGTCAGTCATCCATGCCGTTTTCCTTTGTTGTCTCTCCTGTTTACACGTTGCCTCGAGGATACCATTAACGGTCTTTTTAAACGCTCTGTAGGTTCTTCAATTTCTATCTATCTGTCCGATGTCAGCATTCTCTCCGCTTCATTCCCCAGCGCAGAAGATATCCCCTGCTGGATATCAGGGTCCTTCAGCTTGTCTTGGACGATGATTTCGTTCTTTAACTTTCTTTAGCCGTACCCGAACTCTCGCAAGCAGGAGGCTATGGTCACTAAATACATCGACACCAGGATACGTTTGTATCGATTATATTATATTTCTGTATCTTTGTTTAATGGCGAAATAATCGATCTGGTTACGTATTAGATTATCTGGTTTATCGTTTGGGAACTTCCATGTATAGAGACGTCTTTTAGTGAGTTTGAAAAAGGAAAAATGAACTTGGCTATTTTGACCTAATCGTCCGGTGGAGAATTTTCCGGTTTGCCAGTTGTAATTCTTCATTCTATTTTTCGAAGGGTTTTATTTTCCCCTTTTAACTAGGCAATATGCTGATCTTGAAGCAAGTACCGCTGGAATCCCTTCCAACCGAGTTCATTTATTAATGATTATTTCTAAATACTCCAATCGCATATTACCACTTTAATCATAGAACTTTAAAAATACTTGAAATATTACCCTTTAAATTATAAGGAAACACCTAAGTGCTATCTGCTATCATAATAGCAAAATAGATACCTGAGAGGGGCAGCCGAGTACTTTTGCAGAGATATGTAGTAACAAATACTCTGAATACCTGTAGTAGTGTTTACATGTTGCTACAAATTTCTGCTAAAGACTAGGCTCTCATTTTTTGTTTATTATCAATTAAGCTTGGTATAACCCAGACTCGTCTTTCGAATGTACCGCCCTGTAAAGGAGGCCTCTGTGGCATAATTTGGTTTACTTGGCTCATCTGGCAGCCAAAAAAAAAACAGAATAAGTCGACCATACCCTCTAGCCATAGAAGTGGTTTCAGTTAATAGTAGATGCCGCTAAGCATCCAAAGCAATTGCGCAAATTGAAGTTACGTTAACAATTTTTATGACAAACCTGAACTAACTATTAAAATTAGCCATAAAGCTTAGGGACGGTACTTTCAACTGAATATATATCAATCACACTAGCCTTCAATATATGCTCCTGACAATAGCTGGTTAATTATCATTTTGTGTCTGTACATGAGAAGGCATTTTAAATATTATATTATATTATTAGGAGTAAAGGTGATACTTTTTGTAGGGAGACTGTAGGCCACTACAGACAACCACAAAAGTCACTTTTGCTTTGAATAATAATATATGCTATTGTATCTTCCAACGCGATTAAAATATTAGTAGACTAGACGTACAAATTCTTAGTACTGTATACAGGGCTTATACAGAACTGATTGTTAAGGTTTTTGACAGTACTAGTAGTACCAGGCTCTCGAACCTTTTCAATTTTCTTACCATGCCACAAGGTATGGACTCGATTAAGAAAGCCCGACATTATGTATGAGAAGACAGATACCAACCTCAATCTCAGCGCTATTGTTAAAGATTTTATGAATAACGGGTATGTATGTCATCCTTCCTGAGATACAGATTCATACACGTTGATCGGGTGAAATATAATCCATATTTGCTAGCGATTATATTTAGATGCACTAAATTTTTCCAAAATAGTGATTGCTCTGACGTTCGCCTATTGGCTGATGTTGAGGTGGCAATGTTACTGTTTAACTAGTTTCCTCCTCGGCTTTTTTAAGTTCAAAACACACAACAGTTTCTTCACCTCTAAAGCTAATAAATCTTAATTCCTGATCTAAAGTATTTATTGTGATGTTATCAATAGTAGATCTGTTTACAGGAAGATAAATCGGGTTTCTAGGTTCGATAATTCTACTGTATCCGTGAACCACAGATAGTTTAAACTGAAAAAAAGCATGCGAGGGCTACTTAGTTTTAAAAAAAAACAGGCATATTGTTACACTATATTTTTATGATATCTATTTGGACTGTGGCGGTCTTCATCCACCCACTCACAGGTGGCGGCACCAATCAAAGATCAGCCAACATCTCACCGCCTTCTCGCTTCAAATAATAGTTCCAAATATGAACAAGCCATACCCCGGCGTATAGGCAGGGTCTACCTACGCCGTACTGACGAGTCCAATAGGTAGACCCGGGACGAAACGCAAA
>MU194759.1:0-15571 GCA_016904865.1 Pissodes strobi | reverse complement strand
GATAATGATCCTTATCTATTGTTGCTTTCCCTGCTTTTAAAGTACCTGCCTAATCTAGTTTTGTGCCTCTGCTTATACTCTATTGTGTTGATAATAATCCTTGTCTATTTTGGTTCACTCTGTTTTTTGAGTACCTCATCTAGTTTGTATCTCTGCTTATACTCCATAGTGTTGATAATGATCCTTAGCTATTGTGGCTCTCCCTGTTTTTAGGGAACCTGCCTCATCTAGTTTTGAATCTCTGTTTATACTCCATAGTGTTGATAATAATCCTTATCTATTGAAGATCTCCCTGTTTTAAACTACCTTATCTAGTTTTTTATTTGTGCTTACACCCCACAGTACTGATAATGATCCTTGTCTATTGTGGCTCTCACTGTTTTTAGAGTACCTCATCTAGTTTTGTATCTCTGCTTATACTTCACAGTGTTGATAATGATCCTTATCTATTGTGGCTTTCCCTGTCTTTATAGTACCTCATCCAGTTTTGTATATCTGGTTATACTCCATAATCTTGATAATGATCCCTAGCTATTGTAGTCCTCTCTATTTTTAAAGTACCTCATGTAGTTTTGCATCTCTGGTTGCACTTCATATTCTTGATAATGATCCCTATCTATTGTGGTTCTCTCTCTTTTTAAAGTACCACATCTAGTGTTGCATATCTGCTTAACTCCATAGTGTTGATAATGATCCTTATGTATTGTGGCTGTCCCTGTTTTTACAGTACCTCATCTAGTTTTGTATCTCTGCTTATACTCCATAGTGTTGATAATAACCCTTATCTATTGTGGCTCTTCCTATTTTTAGAGTACCTCATCTTGTTTTATATCTCTGAGTCTTCTCTATAATCTTGATAATGATCCCTTAGGGTAGTATGTAGCTAGTGGATTAGATTCGCCCATTTGTTTGCAACGCGCCTTCACGATACCCTCACAGTGGCATACGACGTGGGTTGCAGTCTCATCTTCTTTTTGGCAGATTCTTCATAGGGTTTTATCTGCCAGATTAATCAGATTTAAACGTTTTTGAATCGGCAATGGCCGGTCAATAAACCTACCATCATTCTGACAGCCTTTTTATTGTAGCTTAGTAAGTCAGCTGTGAGCTTTGCTAAGGAACTTTTAGTGAATTTAGCTTGTCTCTGTTCTAGCTGAAAACTCCACCATTCCTGAGGTCTGAGCCCTACTAAAGAGTTCGACGAGCCAGCTTTGGTTACTTTATTGGTTCTATCGTTGCCTCTGTGGTCTTCGTGCCCCGGAACTTAAGCTAGAGTCATTTTTTTGATTACCTACCTCGTTCAATGCCTTGTAGCAAATCTTTGCTAGTTTGGATGTTGTGCTGTTGGCTTTGATTAACTTTAGTGCTTTCTGGCTATTGGAGTAGATTACCACCGTCCTATTGGTGGTTTTCCTGTTCTCCTTTTCCTTCGCGCAGTGTTCTATGGCCGCTACATTCGCCTGAAACACCGTAGCTAGATTTCCCTAGATGTATATTGACTATGATAATATATAAGACTTCTTGGTTTATAAATACCGGTTCTGACACATTGATCGGTTTTCGAAGCCGTCAGTACATCAGATTAGCTCTGCCCTTATTGGTAACCCTTTTTTCCAGTTGATTCTTCTTGGTATTATGATCTTAAAATTGTTTTCAAACCTGTACGTTGGAGTGGTGTAATCTGTGGGTGCGCCCAACAGCTAGTTTGCCTAATTCACTTCGGAAATTTTTCGTTGTGGGCTACCGACCTGGTTTCTCCCTGTATATGTATTAGTTATAGGTCTAAAAATACCTCTAGCGCGGCCGTAGGAGTTAAATTCTTGCTTCCTGTGGAGCACAGGCACGTTAGCCTTTGGACCCCACTCAATAGCTTCCTTGCTCCCATTTGCCTGGTCTTTGTCCACCCAGTTTCTGTTCCATATATTATCATGAGTCTCACCACCCTGGTGTATAATATAACAATAGAGTCATTTAAGAACTCAACTTTTTCCCACAAATTCTTCTACACCTTCCTAATGCTATGGTAGCCTCCTGTGTAACCTTTTGAATGGGTGAATTCCATGCCAACTTTTGATCAAAATTGATTCCTGACTATTGCACCTCTGTGGAAAAAGAATTGTTTCTCTGTTATGATTTAGTGGGTTCAGCCCTCTCAGGTCTTAACTTCGTGTGAAGGGACCCACTATTGTTTTCTGTGAATCGACTGAGAGCTGTTCGCACTTATACCATTTATAATATTGAGACCTCTTTGACTTCTATCCGAGAGTGTGCCGGTAAATTTTCTTCGCGCCACCATCGCTATATCAACTGAATATCCTAGGCATAGATATCTTCAGCAGATAGTTTTTGGAGCAGATCATCTACCAGGATGGCCCACAACAGTGGATATAAAACTGCTCCTTGAGGACATCCACTATCTACTTTAGGTATAATGGTGGCTTCGCCTGATGATGATATTATTATCCTATTTTCCAGGCATGCCTTTACCCATTGGCATATATTGGCTGGCACCTGTCGTCTTGAAGTATGATTAAATGCCTCTTCCATATCTACAAAGGTAAGAGAATTTGTCCTCTATTGACTTTAAGAGTAGTTCATTGATTCACTTACTTGATATGCATATTGACGTTCACCCAGTGGACTACTAGTTTTCAAACGAGTAGGTTTTTAGCACGAAGTGTTAGCAGAGTGTAGAAATTCTCCGACATTGGTCTTATATCTTTTTTATTTTCAAAGCTGAGCAATAATGTTAAATATGAAGTTTTTGATTAGTTTGAGTTAGCTGGGTTAGTTTATATGATTTATTTTAGAGCTGTTTATAAACATTTTAAAAGAAGGCAGTTTGTTTTAATTTTGCTGATCTACTTTTGCTGCTCGATTATTCTTTTTTGCCACCAAAATATTGCCTATTTTGCTGATCAATTAAATACAAGCCTGCTATATTTACCTTTCAGTGTCAGAATATTAGGGCTAAAACATTAATTCTGTGAATTCTGTCATACATAATTTAGGTTATGTATGCCTTCTTAGAGCTAAGTTATTTGGCTTTTACGCAACATGAATTCTTAATCATTTCCCATCGAATTGGCCACCCCTTGCATACAGAATCGGCCGATCATCTATCGGGGTACCCTAATAATGTGTTACAGCGGCTAATCTTATAAAGTTTATTAATATAGGGAAATTTTGATCCCTAATTAAATTTAGTGCTAAAACAACTTTACGTGAGGGTAATGTGCCAGGATATTTAAATCAATCTTGCAAACTGCTCTCTAACAGTAGTTAGTTTTATGATACCCACTAAAACTTTAGATTCTGTAGGAAAAAAAAATGAAATTGACGGCAAAAGATAGTTTTGTAGGTACTGGAAACAAATTTTAATTTTTAAATGATAGTTCGACATAATCGGAAGAATATTCAATAAATGGTTTAAGTCATCTCATCTAACAGGCAGAATAATGGTGATCGCATCTCTCCATAACAACAAAGTAAAATAAAAAAAAATTGTGTGTGCTTAAGACCACACGATAGAAGTGAAAACTTCGACAAGCGGGGTCATCGTTTATCACAATTTCGTTCCGAGCCTTCTCTGGAGAGATACGGGCGAAAAACGGTTTTCCCCCTAAATCCCCCCTTAAATTAGAGTCCCGTTCCCCCGTATGGTCTAAGGTAGCCCCCCATGGGGCGCACCTACCATGAAAATTTCGAACCCGTACCTCTTCCCGTTCTCCCGAAATTAACGAATTAAGTTTATCCTTCTCTCCCCTCCCCTGGCCAAACGTGGGGGGGTACGGGGTCCCGTTTTCGTCCAGGATCTTCTTTTTTACCCCGGCTACATCCCCTAAAAATTTCGGCCCTCTACCTAAACGGGAACATGCCAGTATAAGGAGCGTTACGTTACATATCCGAGCATGACGCGTGATGCGTGACGCGTGACGATTCGGTCTCATTCAACCCCCACAAAAAAAAATTGCAAAACGCGCCTAAAGAAGTTTTCACTTCAAAAATGTATTAAAGTCATACTGACGTATCTCAATTCCGAAAAGTAAAATTACTTCCTTTAGTAAAAGTTTTTTAAATTGATGCATCCGAGGGTGCATTTGACGATGACCTTCCAGGTGAAATTATGAAAACTGTCCAGGATCTGGATTTTTTATCTGAAAAGTCAAGAGAAGTGAAAGTCAAAGTCAAGTATGCTTTATTGCCACAGAAAAATTCAAATGAATTTTATGGACAAAGCGAATTAAATAAATAAACTAACCATAGTAGAGCAAATACAAAACAAAACAAAACTTCATATATACAATAATATATACAATAAAATAGAACAACAAGCAATTTTCAAGTTGAAATTGGTTACGATTTATCAAAAAACTATATTACAGAACATCATAAGCAGTTAAACCAAATCCACAGTAAGTACACAAAACATAGGGTACCTAAAAACACTCAGTGTTATCAAAATGTGAAACAGACATTAAAGCGAAGCGAGCTGTTAGAAAAAAATGTCGGTGAACTTGACTTGAAAAATGTGCATAGGTTGCAAAGTTGAAATACCTAGTGAAAGTAAACAAAACATGACAAAAATTGATGGCCTAGAAAATTTAATTTTGTGTAATTCCTGTATACCCGCGAAACCACTCTTTCGTCAAAAAGATAATCCTATACCTACTATAAAATTCTCTTCACCGCCGCACATGATGCCCAAATAGAAAGATTTAATAACGATTAATGATTAATTGAAATTAATGGAGAAAAAAATTTAATCCACGTAAAACTCATTTATAGAATAATAAGGTCTTTCTAGTAGGTAAGCTTTCGTTTTTTCACGAAATTTAGCAAATGTAGGGATGTATTTAAGATGTAGCTGGAGTGTATTGTATAACTTCTTGGAGTTATAAAGAATAGAATTTTTTGTTAATTCAGAGGCGGGAAAAGGAAGGTAGATGTCCTGACTCGAATTTCTTTATGGGTACTCATGTTGTGGCCTTTCGGGAAATATGATTCGATACTTGCGTATTAAACAAGTTGTTTCTAAAATAAACAAAGCAGGAAGCGTAAGAATTTTATATTTTTGAAAGTAGTATTCGCAATGAGCTCTGCCATTAAGACCAAATAAATAACGAATTGCTCTCTTTTGAAGTTTGAAAAAGGTACGAAATTGTTAGGTGTTACAGCAGCCCCAAAAAGGAAGGCCGTAGCAGCGAATATTAACTACAACAAGAAGATTCACTCTCCGCGGCGGCACGTCAACGGTATGTCTCCTTCCCCGCGCGAAAACTAGCATGATACTGGCATGTGACCTTTGGACCCGGCGCACACTGGTCGAATTTCTAGGAAAGCTGGCCATAATAAGGTTTACCAGAAATAAGACATAAAAGTTATTAAGTATTACACGTTTAATATATCGTGTTTTAGACAAATAATTGTTAAATTTTTTGCTCATCATCTATATTTATATATAGGGAGTATCAATTATCACTAACGATAAAAATCATGTATAAAAATCATTTGTATGTTCTTAAATCGTTTTAAAAAATGATTTTGAAAATTAAGGGCTCCTTCGTTGTAAAAAAAAAGGGTTTTAAATTTTTAATTCGATGTTCCAAATTTTCTTTTTGCAACGGTTAATTCAGAAGTCTCACGAGCAACGTTAAGCGGACGACAGAAACGCATTGATGAGGGCCTGCATTTTGCCATACATGTATTTCAGAGTTCGCTATTTTTAAAAATTAATCTAATAGGGACGAAAGTAGTAAAAAATATAGAAGCATCAGTGCAGCTGTTGTTCAAAAACACTTGCTTATATTCTGACTATCCCAAGGTAATATCAAAGCCATATTTACAAATTAAAACTAAATTATAAATTTTTATCTGCTGATTCAGCCAAAGTATTTATTACCTCTTTTTATAATAACATCAGTCTTGCATCAGCAATAATGATTCTACCGAAATTTCAGCTTCAGTTTCACTTACTACAATATTATGGGATTAGGGATGGGCGACAATAATCGATTATTCGATTCACTTTTAAGCAATTACCGATTAATCGACTTATCGATTAATATTTCAGAAAATATCGATAATCGATTATTTCGATTAATCGATTATTCAGTTATTTGCTAAAACATTAAGCGTTTAATCGATTATTCAATTTCTTGCCCACCCGTACCGATGACTTTACAACAGATATAGCTTTTAAAATTCCAATTAAATAATGCGTTGCGTTAAGGGTAATTTAAATGACATTTGAAAATTCTTTCAGTACAACATATGAAGCAAACAAACAAGAAAGAAACGTAAATGCTCAAATAAGACAGCAGCAGGGAAAACTGCGCACGTTACAAATTCAGCCAATAAGGGATCCTCATTTCGACGCGCCATTTTCTGAAAATCTCGCTTCAGTTGTTGCACAATTAGGTATAACACCAACACATAACCTCAACGGAGTGTTAGCACGTTAGCAGTATAGTACAGTCGGACTTGCCGCTGATACAGTTCGACGGCTGAGCGGCAGAGGGGAAAAAACCTACAAAAACAGGTGGCGGCGAAGGCCGTCAATAGCAGTAGTTTTGTTTTTAACTGTTTTGATAGGGGCTGAGTTTAATCAAATTTTTTTATCGCATTCTTTTCGAAACTTATTACTCGTGCTGTTGACTTTACATCAGTCTTTATCTATTTATTATGTATTTGGGCAAAACTATATGATAAGAAGGATCACTCTCCGCGGCGGCATGTCAACGGTGTGTTTCCTTCTCCGCGCGAACACTAGCAGAATATCGGCCGGCCATGATACAAATAAAACAATCATGTTGGCAGGCGACCTTTGACGCGGCGGCCATAGACCAGCTCATCCTTTTGTCAGATTAATTTTCACACCTAAATTCTATAGTCGAGTCAATATTCGATATAAGATAATATCGCTATTTTTTAGTTGTGTTGTATTACAAAATAGGAATGAAATATACGGTAAAAATATTGTGCGAAACCTTTAACCAATTTTAAAATCACCCAAAACGCCAAAATTTAATTAAATATTAAAAGATGGGGCAAATTCGAGCAACATTTTCTTCTTAATGTCTTTTGTCAGAATATTAGTATTCGAAAATATGGTGATATCATTAACACAAAATCAAAATCTTTTAAATATTAGTTATTACATACCTTGAGTATTGTTATCAATAATAACTAATTAAAAACGTTAACAGATCTTTGAAACAGCCAGTTGAATACAAACTTTATCAACATATTTATTTGGTGATAATAATAAAAAAAACCATAACGTAAGTTTGACAGGGCGCTGTAAACAATTCAGAAGATATCAATTGTGTTTTTCCAAAGCCAAATAGAGTATTAGAGTGCTATAAATAATTCGTCATAAATTTGATTAAATATACCGCAAACGAAAATATCGTTTATGGCCAGCTTTTATTTAAATTCAACCTGTCTGCGGCGAAGTTCGCCGAACATTACCAGGCAACGAGGAAAATAAACGAGGATTCCTTTGTAGCGCTCTCTTGCCATTGAGTGGGCCTTCTTGTCGTAGTTAATATTCGCTGGCCGTAGCGAAGATGAGATTCAAACAAAGAGAAGTAAGTGAGCCTGGTAGTAGACAAATTTAGTTCCTTCGAAACTGATCGAATTGCGAAGCAGGCCGAAGATAGTTTTCTTGTTAAAGAATCAATATGTGCGGACCACTTAAGGTTGGCACTAATATTGAAACCTAGGAATTTAGCCGATTCAACGTATTTAATATTACTGTTGTGGAGTAGCAAAGGTTGTTTTATAAGATAAGGCTACCGTTTTATCAACGTTGAAACACAGCCAATTTGAGTCAGACCAAGTTTTTATTGTGACGAGATTGCTGGAGATATTAGAGTGTAGGGAGAAAGTATTAGAATCACTCCAAGTTATGCTTGTCTCGTCAGCAAAGAGGGAAATTTTACCATTGATTTTTAGGTATGTGATGTCATTAATGTATATAAGAAAAATAATAGGCCCAAGAACAGAGCCCCGTGGTACTCCACTGGTAATTAATCTGCAATCAGAATCCGAACCGTTCGCTCTAACAAACTGCTGTATATTTTCAAGATAAGATTGAAACCAGTTCGAAGGAATACCACGGATTCCATAAAAATTTAGTTTTCTTAACAAGATGTCATGACACACACAGTCAGACGCTTTAGCGTAATCACAGAAGACTGTAGCAGTGGGGAGATTGTTGTTAAGGGATGAGTAAACATCGTGAAGCAACAAGAATATGGCGTCATTAGTACACTTGTTTGGTAAAAATCCTAACTGTTCCGGAGACAGTATGCCATGCCTAAGGAGAAATGGCATGAGGCGATTCTTTAATAACTTTTCAATGATTTTAAAGAGTACAGGCAACAGAGCAAATAGACGATAGTTGCATAAGACATCCTTTTCACATCCCTTATGAAGAGGAATAATTATCGCAGTTTTGAGGCATTCGGGAAAAACCTTTCGTGAAGGACGCATTAATTAAGGAAGCTAGGACATCCAGAATTGGAAGTGGGAGGTTCAAGAAAATTTTAATTGATAGATTATCAGTGCTACACGTTGATTTACTCTTTATGCTGCTCATTACCTGAACAAGTTAAAGGCTGGTCACAGGGCTTAGGAAAAAACTATCGGCGACTTTTTTAGAAGGAGGAAGAAACGAAAGAGGGTCGAGAGAAGGAGAAATACCAGAGGTAACATTTTTGCTGACGTTGATAAAATATTCGTTTAAATCATTTGATTTTGATATGCTCTGATTTGCGGAATTTGTTTTGCCTCTAAGATCGTTAATAATGGACCAGATCTCCTTGGATACGTTTTTAGCAGTTGATAAACGATTTTGATAATATAGTTTCTTTGCTGTCTTAATTAGTTTTAGGTAGATCTTCCTATAATTCGAAATGAAATCAAGAACTTGAATGGAGTTAGTGAATTTTTTTATGTATAAGAGGCAACGCATACTTTTTTCAGATATGCGTAGGCCTTTCGTGGTCCATGGTTTATGATGTTTAGGTTTAATGGTTTTAAGCGGGAAGGCTTTATTGAATGCATTTATAATTTTATTTAAGAAACCGCTAAAGTCAGAATCAAGTTCACCTGAATCAAAATTCCAGTTCGTCTTTAGGCAAAGGTTACGAAAGGATGCAAAATTGGAGGCTGAGAAGATTCTACCTAGGTGGCGAGTTTTTTTTGAGGGCCTATAAGAAATATTGAATTTGGAGATTACTGCCTCATGATCAGAGAGACTCGCGCTAGTTACTGTCGATTGGACATCAGTTGGAGGAAAGTCGGACGCTACATAGTCAATAATAGAAGACGAATTGTTAGAAATCCTAGTTGGAGAGGTTACATGCATTGAAAGACCAAAAGAGTTAAAAATAGAAATTAATGATTTTTGGGCAGCACAAGCGGTAGCGTAGTCAATATTTAAATCACCGCACAAAATTTTTTTGCCTTTTACCGGCAGACCGTCTAGCAAGCTTAGCAGGTTATTAAAAAACAATTGCACATTGTTTTGTGGATTTGGTGCTCTATATATACAAATTACGTGTAAATCAAAGTTCTTATTGTATGCAATGAAAAATTCAAAGTGGTTATCCGATTGGAGATGATCAAATTTAGTTACAGGGGAGAAGCCCTCGTTTAAAGAAAGAATCAGTGTTCCCCCATGAGCCGAGTTTTTTCGATTATATCTGGCTATTGTGGAGTACTTTTCAACATAAAGCGGTTCATTCTCACTCAGCCAGTGCTCTGTAATTGCAACTAGTTGGGGGAACCCTGATTCCTCCAAAAACAAAAACAATCCATTAGTCTTGTTTCGCAATGAGGCAACATTAATAAGAACCATACTAAACCTGGCGTCAGGATTAGAGGAACCTAGTCGCTCAGGACACGTCAAGCTGCTTAAATTTTTTTCTTCGGGGAACCACTGGAGAAGTATTTTTGGTGACCCTCTCTGGACTTCTGAAGCTGAATCGTCTTCTCCGAAACAACATGGGATCTGTAGGTACGAAGATCTGCTTCCACTTCAGCGTGTTTTAACCTATATGCATCATGAAAGTCGTGGTAGACTTTACGTAATATGTCATCCTGGAATAGCAGTCCTTCAGATGCTACGAATAATCTGATGCTTATGTTGGTAAATCCCTCGTAGCATACCGAGGCAGGTTGGTCATGCAAATAGGCAAGGTACAACCTAATGGCTCTGAAGATTGCAGGTTCCCTTAGCCTTGCCATAAGGAAACAATTACTAGAGTCGTTAGACTTACTGGCGGCCAGTGTTAGTTCAACTGTTGGGGGAGACAGCGGGTTCAGAGGGAAGGACGGTTTATGGGGTGATTCCTTAGACAGTTTAATTTGGACATCGCTCACAAGGGCATTAGTTTTGCAAGTAGCGATAGCTTGTTTGATAGAAGCTACTGCTGTTACCTTGTGTGCCTTAGCTTCACTGTCTGAAGAGGGAATGTCCCGCAGATTGCCAGAGGTCGGGCTGCTAGTGACTTTCGCCTTGTTGGAGGGAGTTGGATAGAGCTCTGTAGTTTTCTGAGGGATTTCAGATTCCGTTGACGATCTAACTTGAGCCCCGAGTGGCCAGATATTGATGCCGAACAAATTCTCAGCGGACTTTCTTGATAGGGTCCCTATTTTAAATGTAGTTCTCCTGGAGTCATTGCACTGACCGAACAGGTTATAGCATTGAATAAATTCTGATGTTTTCAACTTTTCCTTCACATACTGCACGATATTATTTGAAGTAAATCCTGTCGGGAGGTATTCTATGATCACATAGTGCCATGGCACTTCTACAAATTGCGGAGTTGGAATCTTCTGGGATTGAGGTAACTTCAGTAGGCAGTTCCGTTTGAGTGGAAGATGAAACAAATGCCGTCGACGTAGTTTGAGTTGAACACGACGTAGAAGTAAAGCGTGTCATCGTAGGTAGTGCACTATGTTGCTTTGGGTTAACAACTTTAGAATTTAAGTCCCTAACCAAGGTGGTAATATTTGCCAGGTTACTTTTAAGTTATCAATACCCTTCTTAATATCAGCGGACTAGGAGTCTTGCACCTGGATCTTGATAGCTTTCTCTGTATTGTTGAGTAGAATTTGAGAAATAGTAAAGACATTCTGTTTCATTTCCCTTACCGATTTCAATAGAGAATGAGGGTTACAAATGGAGAACACTTCAGACATTTTGTGAATATCGTCCATTTTCCTCTCCAAAAGGTTCCATTTAGATTCGTTATTCAATAAAATATCATACATCTCAGAAATAGTCGATACACTGTTTGGTAATTTACTCACATGGTCAGCCAGCGAGTCAAATCTCTCCTGCGGAACCTGATTTTTTGATAAATTAGAAATTTTATCGTTGAGATATCTCAAATTTGGAGAGTCACACAGGGCATAAAAGAAACGTAGATGGTTGAATTTCTCCAACAGCAAAGCCTTGGTAGTTGCTTTATCAAGGCCCGTACATTGCATACAAAAATATCTGCGACATTCGCCACTGCAGCGAAGGTACAGCAAGGAATATAATAAAGCATTTAATAAGTGATGTTATGGAAAATAAGTAAAAAGCTTAAAAGAGGAAGTTGTAGTGGCGTATTTTGCCGAGCTTTCCAACACTGCACTTTGGTTCAAATACGCGATGTTTAAAAGCAAACTTAAAATTGAATCAGCAGGTAGTTTAAGTTAACAGCATTTTTTAAGAAAAAGAATATTGGATTTAAACAAAAAACGCTGAAGTCTTTACCAATGAAGAAATGATTAAGTTTTTACTAGAAGCACTTAAGGAAATGTATTTAATGATTAAAGTGGCAGCAATATTTGGGTTAGTAGGAACATGCCGTAGGAAGGCGATTTTGTAATGGTAAACATCTCTCAATTTAAAAACCATACGTCTCGATGTTTTACAAGAGGTAAGAGGTACAAAATGACACTTACTGTACGCTATACAGAAAGTATACAAATTTAAGGAGAGCTCACACTAAGCACAACAGATTTTTTACTCAATACAAAAAGGACGTTTGCTCAGTACTCGGTCTTCGGGATCCTGATTTATAAACCGGCCATAGCTTCCGTTGATCATCGACGACCATAAGGCATTACCAGTATCAAAAGATTGGGAAGCTGAAAATCAACTTCCGTCATCGAAGATTATATTGAGGAGTCGGAAAAAGAACGAACCAAAATCTCAAACAATGTTACATGTCAATTTAGTATGAAAACATGTAACAGATAAAGATCAAATAAAGTCAGTTATTTGAACTTAAATCCTTCTATTATGCTAGTCCGTGAAGCTAAATATAATACTACTTATTCGTTTAGATTCCTGCATGGTTGGTCTATGACCCTAGCCTATTATCAGGCTGTTCCAGGAAAAATTGAGAGGTCTGTAGTCGTATACGTAACTTGATTTTCTCGAGCTGTTTGATAGTATCGATCGGGCTTTATGAACATTTTCACTGGCTTAGCACATAATCAATCAATAAATCCTACTGTATTCTGGCCATCGCTATCGAGGAGACCTTCAAAGTTACAGGCATTATAGTAGTGCATTTCAAAGCATGCAATAATTCTCTTAACTTCCTGAATAATCACCTTCTCGATGATAATTTACCTTGAAACAATCAACATGGATGTCAGAAATATTGGTTTCGAAGATTGTCAGGTATGTTCCTGGATTTGTTTCAATATTTAATAGGAAAAGTTACAAATTCAGTTAATGTTTATTTCTGATATGATATCCTTCAAATGAGATGAGACAGCTGACTTTGACAATAATTGTCGGTGGCCTAATTTTGAGGGTTACCCATGGAATGTTGCTAATTGTACATGTTTCTCTAGCAATCGTCATGCGATTTTGATGTGTGCGGACCGAGCCAACAAGAAACAACCTAATTTATTGATGTGTCTGAGTTTTCGCTTGATATAAGCAGACAAGATTATTTAGTGGTTGCGTTGTGTCCTCTAAATTTGGCAACATCGCCCGGTTGTTTCGCAGCTGATTCCAACAGAGACGCAGGCTCTTAGCTAAAGGTCCGCTTAGGCGTGAATTATTGTGCGGCGTACTCATGCGCTTGGCGTTTTTGATGTCAGGAGTTTAAAATGGCCGCGGGCCGGAATGAGGTAGTTTCTCTTCGATTAGTCATTGTGGGTAATGGTTTTATCGTCGGTTTTATTTATCCTGCCAATAATATTATTATATAAGATCATACAGCCTTAAGTACGTTTTTTTGCGTATTGAAGATGTTATTAAACATGGTGGCAACTATCTTGTTGTATTTTACATGGTGTCGTAGGACAATGCAAAGCTGGCCTATTGGTCGATTTTTTTCTGACTCTTAAACATTGAACCTTGGCGTTCGAAGTAGACCATCTTAACTTGATCTTGTTGTCTTTCCTGGCAAACCTTCCTAAGCCTGATAAAAAGTTTCGGGGATAATCTTATTTCAGGCTAGAGAAGTTGGCATAGTTACCAGTTTGGTGGAGTAAATTAATTGACTGTGGAATTGTTGGATTTTGTCTGAAGTGAAGATTTTTTTTTTGGTAACTGGCCACGTGTGGAATATTCCGGAACAAAATACGCCGCCTACCTTTCCCAAGGGGTGCCTGTAAGAGCGAACCTATCTCCCATTCGTCATTACCACCAAAACCCTACGTGGCTAGGTAAATGTATACATTTTTTAGATTTTGTACATACCCATTTATTTTCTGTACAGGAGAATTTTTTCTCGTAGTGTAAATCATTAAAGTATAGTTTTCTAACGGTTCTCAGAGGGGATTGAATGTACTGCACAATACTGCTATACCTATAGAAAGCGTTACTCTTGAATCAAGTTCAAAAGTTATTAATTCATGCACTTGTTATATAATGTTTTATCATCGAACATAAGATAACTTAGACCTGGAACAGGCATAGTATAACTTTACTATTTTCATTACTTTTACATGAAGTAATATTCTGGGGAAATGCAGCATATTGAATAGTAATAACGTGATGCCGTCCTCGGTATCATGTTGCAGTTGATCACTTATAGCTGCTTCCTTTGTCTTTATGGGAACTCGTATTGTATACTAGGATATAGGTTTAGATATGTTCTATATTGTTGTGGAGGATTCATGTTTACCTTACAATTGCTTGCCTTTGGCTCTACATTTGTTTACAATTTCTGCCTCCAGGGTGTAAACAGCACAAGTGCTAGTTTAGTGACCCTAACGAAGCTGAAAAACCTAAAAGAAACTGAAAAACGGTCAACGTTTCGAGAAATAAATCTGTCCCCCGTCGTCAAGAACGAATAAATCTAAAAATGAAAATGGTTATTAAATTTAAATAACAGTAAAAAACTAGCGCAAAATTGTCAAGTTTTGAATAGACTTTGACAAGATGTCAATGTCAACGAACACAACCTAACCATTTTCATTTTTAAGATTTGTTCTTGACCACGGGGACAGATTTGTTCCTTGAAACATCGACCGTTTTCCAGTTTCTTTTAGGTTTTTCAGCTTCGTCAGAGTCACTAAACTAGGACTTGTGTTGTTTACCCCCTGGAGCCAGAGCCGAAGAGGCTCTACTTTCTCAGAAATTGTAAACACATGTGGAGCCAAAGGTGCGCAATTATAAGGTAAATAAGGATATAGGTTGTATAATGGTTGTACATGATTTTTAATAAATTTCTTTTCCACTTTGAATTTTTGATTACAAGAACTTTTAAAGTACTGCATAAGCTTAGTGAATGATTTAATATTAATTTCATAAATGGACAGGCTTTGATCTTGCTTAGGGTTTTAATTTTTAAAAGGGCAAATTAAAGTAAATCAGTTTTCGTTAGGGCTTCTATTATGCCAATTACCTATAGGGTGATATGGTATTGGCTATATGGCCTTCGCCGTTTTGTTAAGGATGGCTAAATTACTATGGAGGTCTTATTATTATTTTTAAAGACTCTTTGTGTGAAGAGTGTTCTAGAAGAGAAGGCTGCTTAAAATTGCAGTAGGAGAGTGCTTACACCTAATCAGTTCTTGTTCTCTTTTAGGGTTTTTATTTGGAGCGAGTTAACTAGCTAACCACGTAGCTACCAGTCAGTCCGGCTGATTGTTTTTTTTTTTGGTACCGACTGCAGTCACAGAGTTACGGGATGTCCAGGTGGGCAATACTTCAATTGCCACTGAGAGTTTATGGGTTCCAAGGCGCCTTTCATATGTCTACGTTCAGAAGGCCGGTGGTGATATCGGCGGAGACCAGATGAGATACGTGTAGTTTAAGTTAGGCTGGGTGTGGTACTATGTACACATAATGCTTGTGATCTTGCACATAGTGTTAATTGCGTGTTTTTTTTGTATTATATTGTGTGTTTTTTTCCTGCGTTGTATTGATTTAAATATTTTTGGAACTGTTTAGTTGTATGCATAGCATTTCCGATGCTAATTTAAGTAAGTATACCTCTGGTAGAGATTAGAGATACTATTTACTAGTGTGGTTTGATTAATGCTCATAGTATTTTTTTTTCATGTTATATTTCCTTATTATTCCAATTTAATATAAATC
>JAEQML010068850.1:0-17947 GCA_016904865.1 Pissodes strobi | reverse complement strand
TCGTCGTATATAAAATTTGCATAATTCATATTTTTACCATGGTTTATTTTATTTTTATATTTAATAAATGCATCTTTTCCTATCGGCCGTAATTCTATACTATTATCAGGTCGCTTTAATATTTCTACAATTCCAGGGTAATCAAGCCTTTCATCCTTAGAATTTATTAAATCTTCCTGTTCTTTGATTTGTTGATTTTTTTCCTGTGCTCGCGTAATCACATTCACACTATTAATCATTCCCTCACTCATTTATTTCAGTTCGTTCACATCGATTTTTATACGCGATAAAGCGTCAGCGGTAACATTATGTGTACCTTTTATGTAATTTACCGTAAAATCGTATTCCTCTAAAACTAATCTAAATTTAGTTAATCTACGTGATGGGTTTGTCATGCTAAATAAATATACGAGTGGATGATGATCCGTAAATATTTTAAATTTTCTGCCATACAGATACGGTCTAAAATGTTTTACACTCCAAACAACGGTTAGCAATTCTTTTTCGATGGTTCAGTAATGCCTTTCGGCCTTATTTAAAACACGAGAAGCGTACGCTACTGGCTTGTCATTACCATTGCATAAAACCGAACCAATAGCATAACCACTAGCATCTGTTTTGAGAATGAATGTATTATTTTCTGAAAAATTTGGATATTGTAATACAGGTGGATTTATAAGTGCCTTTTTTAAAATATCAAATGCTGTTTGACACTTGCCTGTCCAATTAAAGTTTATTCCTTTCCGCGATAATTCATTAAGAGGTTGAGCTATTTGTGCAAAATTACTTATAAATTTTCGATAATAATTTGCAAATGCAACGAACCGTTTAGGTTCATCAGCGTTTCTAGGTATTGGATATTTAGCTATCACTCTGGATTTTTCAGGATCTGGAGATATTCCATCTGAAGAAATCACATGGCCTAAATATAAAATTTGTTTTTTAAGAAAATCACATTTATTAGGGTTTAATTTCAAATTTACTTCTCTAAGTCTTTGTAAAACTTTAACAAGATTTTTATTATGTTGTTGTAATGAGTTCCCGAATATTATTAGGTCGTCCAAATAAATAAAACATGAATCATAATTTAACCCAGAAAATGCAACAGTCATGAGTCTAGAAAATGCACTTGGACTAATTTTTAAACCCATAGGTAACCTTCTCATTTGAAACTGACCCTCATTAGTAGTAAATGCTGTGTAAGGCCTACTATCTTTATGTAACTCGACTTGGTAGTATCCTTGAGATAAATCGAGATGAGAAAAGTACAATGCTCCTGATAGTGAGTCTAATATTTCAGAGATGCAAGGTAGAGGAATTTTTTCATCCTTTAATTGACGGTTTACGAGTCTGTAGTCAATAACGGCTCTCCATTTCCTTTCGCCGTTAGTAGCTTTTTTAGGTACGACTAAAAGGGGTGAAGACCATTCGCACTTAGCTTCTTCAATAATACCCTCGTCACGCATTTTATGAACCTGCCTATGTATCTCTGACTTTTGAGCCTGGGGAAGCCTATAAGGTTTTACATAAACTGGAACCGCGTTTTCTTTGAGCTGTGGTCTCTGTTGGTAAAGATGAGTAACCGTAAGAGAATCGCCCTCTAAGTGAAAGACGTCAGCATATTTTGCGCATAGTTTTTCGATTGAAAGTTTTTCTTCGTTGTTTAGCGACGAAGTGTCTATTAGATCTAAGACTTTATCTACGCGTTTTACAGATAAATTATCGGTTTTATTAAAGTTATAGATTTGATAATTCTCAATAGATTCTAATCTAGGTGTAAAATTTTTAACCTTAATTTCGCTGTCATTTATCTCACGGCAATTCTTCCATTCTCCGGTCTCGCTATAACACCTGCAACGAACACACCCTCACACAACTCCTCAGAAGAAATAACACAGTCACTGTGTCTATTCGAATTATTATTATTCTGTCTCATATGAAATACAGACATACTAGAATTTGAGAACTTAAGTTTTTCTTCATCTTTTGCGCCTACTATAGCGTATTTTAGTGTGGAATAGTCTCTGGCTTTTACTATTGTTCGCAGTTCAGTATTTTTTAGTCCGTTGGAAAAGGCATTAATTGCAAGTTTTTCGTTGACATTTCTAAAAATTGTAATGTTTCTATCATTGCCATTTGCTTGAGCTATAGTTAAATTGAGAAATAATTCTTCTATCTGTTTTGCGTGGTCGTCAATTGTCTTCCCGTCTTGTCTAATATTATGTAATTCAGTTGCTAACGCAGCTGCAGATTTTTTGTAAGTAAATGTGTTTTTATATCAGCTAGTAAGTCATCAATTGTATTGTAAGTATTTTCTAGCCGTAGTTTTGCACTACGTGATAATCTAATTTTCAGAACGTAATTTATTAAATGTTTTTTACCATCGTCATTCAGCAGTTCGCTATAAAGTTGAATAGAGTCAATTAGTTGTATCCTCATTACCATCAATACACGGCAACAAGGATGCAGCTGTTCTCAAGTCAAATTTTTCAGTCATATTTAAACTTTTACCTTGTACAATGTCTAATACTTCTTCACTTTCCTTACCTTCTACTATAACGCTTAACCTCTCTAATAGTATATGTCTACAATTATAAAGAATTTTCCCGATTTCTTTGACATATTTCGAAGCTGCTTGCTGCTCCGCTGAATCTCTTTCAATTTTACTAAATTCTAATTTTAAAGTACTGAAATTATCTTCTACTATACCGATCTCTAACAACAATTTATGTGCTCTTTCTAAATTTACCTTTCTCTCGGTAGGTTCTTTAACAATGCTACTACAAAACTTATGCACGGATGCGTATAGTTCTTTAAAATCACTTAATCCTACACTACTCATTTACCTTAATATTATATAATCCGCTATCCGCTACAGATGTTTTGCCTCAGGAGTGGTCCTAGAAGCTGACGTGTCCAACGTTGCGAACTAGCGGCATTGCGCCCACAACTAGCCCGTTCCATCGATGCCAGCCCCGGTTTGGGTACCACTGGTGGAAGTTCCCTGATGGGATCGATTTTTGAATCGACCCATATATATCGTCAGGATGAGTTTTTCTTATACAAGTTCTTGACTTCTTCTTATTTCACACCTTATTTTTCTTTATTCAATTATGCCACCTACCATTAATGCAAGTACTTCAAGGAGGGAGACGCCCCTGCTGGATTCTTGAGTTGTCGTTTGTCCACCACTGTTTCCAGCTTGTGCAATTATAACTTCTTCTTTTGACTGAGTTTTCCCCATTTTCTTGACACAATCACAATAACTTCATCATTACTTTACTTTACAAACATCTTAAGGAAACACGAACGCCGCTGGCAGGATCGCCATGTAACCAGCTTGGTTCTCATAGGTTGAGGAGAATTAAGAACATCACGAAAGCTTCGATAAAACTATATTTGTGTATAATTTAATATTCGTATATGCTGGCCAAAATGCACAGTATACAATCTTATATTAATTAAACAATAACCTGATTACCTAATGTAATAATAATCGTCAAAACGCTGTGCTGGGCAATTGCAATATATTGTGTATTGCTTAACAAATTAAACATAGTTTACAGGATATGAAGTCAATACCCTTGTGACCTTATATGCCCAGTACACACTACCTATCTGACGGGCGCCTTGGAGAGTGGGCGTCAAGTAGCGGCGTAACTAGAGGGGGGCCGGGCCCCTCCCAGACATCGCTAGCCCCCCCAGAAAAAGGCTGACTTTGATTTTTTATCCATATGACAATAACAGGCCCACCCTAGGCCCCCCCCCCCAGGTCAGGTGGCTAGTTACGCTGCTGGCGTCAGGTCCAACCTATCTACACAGATTTCTTCAAGGCGTTCGACCGAGTGAATCATAAAACGCTAATTTTCAAGCTTCAGCGTCTGAGGGTTGGTGGTGCTATGCTCTCATGGTTGGAGAGTTACTTGACCGAGAGAATACCAGTAGTGCATTTTAACAACTTTTGAGTCCGCAGCTATTGAAATTCCATCAGGTGTTCCTCCAGGATCACATTTGGGACCACTACTATTCAATCTACAGTGATGGGCTAAAATATGGAACAAACTCATTCAATTATTCTGCGGTCCCGTAGAGAGTATATTTATAGAGAGAGTATATTTATATATTACTTTATTGTTGATTCATTAGTGTATTAGTTTTGAGCGAATTTACATAATTGGACATGATTCCTAGTTTAAAATTATAGTAAGGGGGCTGAACTTTGATCAATTTTTAATTGTTTTCAGCTCCGTTTTTTGCAATTTAATTTCTTAGTTTAGTCTTAGTATCAAATAGTATAATGTATTTTTGTTTTTTGGTTATTGCAAAAATAAATATTATTATTATTATTATTATTATTATTTAAAAATCAGGTATTAATTTTTTGAAAAAACGCTCGGACACGTCGATTATAATTAAGAATAAGAAACTATGGCAGTTTTTACTTTACCTATATTAAAAAATGAAACACAATGTTCAAATGATTGTTCACATGACTCTATGATCATGGATACATTAGTTACCTTAGAATCTTCTCGACCAAACAATGCCGTACCACCCCCTCGATGATCTTTGTGGCAGAATTTGCTCACTTTCTTGTATCCTCTTAGAGAATATACCTCGCTTTCTTCACTGTTTAACCACTGTTCACATATTGGTACAAAGGCATACTGGTGCCTATTTAAAATGTGTTCCAATTCTAGGTTTTTGTTCTAGCACTTTGTATGTTGAGGTGGAGTATCTTTATATGCGGTTCTTGAGTATTGTCCTCTAATGTGGTCTCCTGTTGCTCCATCTCCTCTGAAAATTTCTCCGATCCACTCCTTGGTATCCCTGATATCCCCTATCATTCCCGGCTCGATAAGATGATTGAAATTGTGTCTGTCTCTGTCTGGAATTATTAAATCTCCACTTTTGCAGGTAGACATCTTGGGGCCAATTTTCAGGTTTCATTATGTGCTTAGATGCGCACTAGGCACAATCAATTTAAATGAGTTTGACCTACCATTTGATCCTATTTTGTGGACTGCTAGTTCTTGCGGCACAATCTTAGGCTCAATTTTGCTTAAATGATCTTTTACGATTTCTTCATTAACTGTAGTGTTTAGATTTGAGAGTGGCTGCCGTAAGATTGGAAACTTGTTGTTGCTTTGCTATACCAATCACAACACTGCCAGATCTGGCAGCCACCAGTTCATTTTTGGTGTTCTGTGACCCTTTTTGTCCAATTGTTGTGGGATGTTTCAAGTGATTTTTAAATTTAGTCACCGATGGAGAGGTATTCAGATCTATGTACTTCTGGAGTTGGGTTGACATAATTGCCTTTTGCACATCTTTTTGGCCTATACAGTTTATGTCCCTATTATTGACTGAAGCGAGTCTGTTCAGACTTTGCAAATATTCGTTCGGTTAGGTTGCTCTACACCAGCCTTGTTCGTCCTCACTTGGAGTATATCCCTTCCATATGAAGTCCCAATAGCCAGATCCATAAGAACAGGTTAGAACAAGTTCAACATAAATTCCTGAGATATGTCAGATACAAATTTAACTTTGACCCCAACGTAACATACAGAGGTCATACTTAGAAATGATACTTTGGAGGAACGTAGAGCTAAAAAAGATATTAAGGTTCTCTATGATTTATTGAACTAAAATTTGGACTGCCCTATCTTCACGTGCCAGCAAGATACACACGATCCCATGCTAATTGTCATGTGCCTTTTCTCAGAATAAATTATGGTTTCCATTCCCCAATATCAAGTCCAGATAGTTGTGAAGTTTTCCTTTCCTAGGCATATGTTCTATAATTTATTAAGAAGACACAGATTTACATAAAAGCAACATGAATCTGCGGTTTAGTAATCTCTTGTCGCCTGATCATTACTGTATTATATTATAGCGTTATTACCTCAATATTTGACTTTTATATTTAACTTAATTATCACCATTGAACTTTGTACCTAATATTTCCATGTAAATTGGGCTTTGCCCATTGATTAATAATAAATAAATAAATATTAATTTTAACGTTGTTCATCTAAGAAAAATTAAACGTTTTCCAGTCATTTACATGTCTTATAAGCGAATTAAAGTATGGGTTTATTGAATTATTATATATCTATGAGAAATTAAGTAGGAGAAACTTCCTATTTACAACATTTCATACTTTTTAGGAAATCGGCGCTCCCGATGAATCTCCTGGCAATGAAAGTGGAGACGACCAACAAGAAATTGAGGAAGCGCCTGAGGAAAGTATCAAAATTGAAGAACACAAGCTTCCTGAAAATGTTTATACAGAAGTAGAAACCGAAATAGAATCATCAAATAAAGACACTAATATAGAAGAAATAAATGAAAATGAGGCAGAAAGCGCAAGAGACATCAAAAATATTGTGCATGAGGTTCAAGTGAATATATCAGAAGTTGCAGAAATAAATGACAACAATAAGAATATAGAGCAATCGCAAGCAGAAAACACACAAGACACCAAAGAGGATACATTCCAAGTTGCAGAAATAAACGACAATGAAAAAAAAATAGAGCAAACAGAAGGGGAAGTCTCAAAGAGCGGTTACGTGGACACCGAACAAACTTTCGACACACAATCTAACTTTGTCGCGGAAGTTAACAGTAGTGAGAGTATCGCGCAAGCAGAGGTCTCAAATAGCGATCAAATAGAATCGGAAGAACCCGTCGCTAAGAAAGCGAAAATTATGGCAAAACAGGAGAGGGATGATGATGATGTTTGTGATGAGAGTACCAGCAAGAAAGAAGTAGAGGATCCAGACGCCAGTTATCTGGAAGAGGATTCTTTTGTTGATCAAGTTAAGGACTACTATTGATTGTTTCGACTCTTGTGTGTGGTTAAGTTACGTTTTTATCAGTGATGATCGTTGTGGCGGGTCTAGAAAGGTAACTTCCCTAAAACAATCATTGCATGCTAATAATTATATTTTTGAACTTTTACTGGGAATAAAATACACACAATATTGAACTTCTATATTTCTTTTAATAAATAAAAATATTTACTTAAAATTACTTTACAAGGTATGCCTAACATTTCTTAAACTTACGAATTTAACTCATGGTGGGTCGAAAATGTATTATACGAACCTGACTTAATTATTGGCCTGATGTTTTTAACATTAAGAAAGAAATTGAGATATACTGAGAACAAGATAATTAAATATGCAGAACATGTCAGGGCTGAGAGTATGTTCTACTTTATTAGGCATTTAAGGTCGCAGAAATATGTTATTTGTTTTCAGAAGGCTCGGTACCTCCTGCTACTACTAGTCAAATTCGTGCGCGTAACAAATCCCCTTCTGATCACCGGAGTCTTAAAATACTCGGAATCATCTCTGGGGACCTGTTGTCTTTCGAAAGGCAGTGATTTTTGAAGTCTCGAGTTTTGTCCAACACCCGTATCCACCACTTCGAAATTCACTTTAGTGTTGCTGCTCAATTCGTTTGTTCTTTTCGGCGTCGGTTTCGTAGTGTCGTTTTCAGGTCGATCGTCCAAAACCGGCAGGGGGATTTTCACGTACAAAACGTCGTCAGATTTGCTGGAATCGTTGGAAATGTTGTACTGGACGTTTTGAATTTCGGTGTTCTGGATAACGTTTATGAGGCTTTTGATCGCGGATAGTTTAGAATTCTCTGATTTTTCTACTCGCGATTGTTTTGGATCGGTGAGTGTCACGTTGGGGGGAATTTCCTTGTGGAGGTATGCTACTGGCCATCTTCGTGGTTGTCCGAATCCACCTGAAGAGATAAACGTTTTAATTAGTTAATTGAATTAGAGTTTTATAAGGAAACACTGACCTGGCTTGGGTGGGCTTAAAAATTCATTATCAAACTCCTGTTCGTATTCATCTAGGCTAGGCGTTGGCGGTACAGGTCTGGCCGGGGCATTTGGCCTATCGGGCCTGTAAGCAGGCGTTTGCGGCGGTGGTGGGTAGTACCCGGACGTATGCCAGGGCCTTTTGTCGTCATCAAAACGATCTACTACGTTGTGGATGTAGGGATAGTATTGGTCGTTGCACTTGCGCCATTGGGTTCTAGAGGGACCCACGTAACACCTACAGAGAAGATAGCTATAGTTTGAGAGGATCTGAAAATTTGTCTTTACTGCACTGGAGGTATTTATACGTTACCGTTTTTATTTGCTTTTTGACTTTTTTTTTTAAATGAAATATTTAATACACTGAAAAGTGTTTATACAACTCACAAAATAATACAATGTTTAGAACGGTTATCATACACAATTAAAATAAATTTCCATAGTTAAGAGCATTCACACATTATAAAATATCAATAGATCAAGTTTAAAATAACGTATCTTAAATACCATATATAAAGTCATAAAAGCACTAAAAAACACTAAAAAAGAACATACAATAATTGAACATACAATTTATAAAATATTACTAAGTCTACTTATCACATGCTAGATAAATCATTCTCAAGATAGTCCTGTAGGGAATAGAACACTCTATCAACCAGATAATTCTTGACAGTTTTGGAGAACAAGTTGTCCTCCATCATCCTTACATGCATTGGGAGAACATTATAAAATTTAACACAATGGTAGTCAGTGCCTCTTCTTGTTCGTGCGAGTCTGTGGAAATTAGGTCCTACATTATCTGGTATGGTGGTCTTGGTCAGTATGATATGAAAATTTAGATAAGTTTGCCTCAGGTAGGATAAGCAGTGAAGTATGTAGGCACTTGGAAATGTTAGCACCCCTAGATGCCTGAAGCTATGGCGACAGCAGTCTCGATACCTCAGACCGGTCATAACACCTTTGCAGTCCGAAAATTTTGTTCGCATGGGATGAGTGACCCCAGTTGAGAATAGCATAAGTCATGTTAGATGAAAAATAGCCATGGTAAGCCGTCATAAGTGTAGGCAGGGAAACAAATCCAGCGAGACCTCTTATAAGGTAAATAATTGTGGATAGTTTTCCTGAAAGTTGCTCAACATGAGATTCCCACGTAAGACCGGGATCCATGCAGAATCGCACTGGAGTGGTGGATTTTCAGTTCTGAGATTGATTCATAGTTTGGGTCTTGGAGATGTTGAGACTCAGTTAGCCAGAAACCAGTCATTTATGTCACTTTGCATGCTCTCAAACCAAACAACAAGGCGATCAGTGGGATGATAAGTTATGATGTTTGTTGTATCATCTGCATAGAGTATCAGGTTTGGATCCTCTCTAAAATTACAAAGGTCATTAATATATATTAAGAAGAGCAGCGGCCCCAAGACCGATCCCTGTGAGACACCATAGTTTACAGCCTCAACGTTTGAGCATTCACCGTTGAAACAGACAAATTGAGTTCGGTCAGACAGGTAGGACTTTATCAGAGCAACACTTCGATGATCAAAATTGTAGCAGTCTGGCTTCTCAATTAAAATGTCATCTAGGACACAATCAAAAGGCTTCGTAAGGTCATAGAACGATGCATATGAATCAAGATCAGCCTCTAGACCCGCCGCCACACTTTCAACGAGGTTATTTATTGTAGTTGATTTTTTTTTATTTCGAAATCCATATTGGCTTTGTAAAAAACAATAATTATTTTCTTCAGGATTGATTCATAGATTTTACACAGAATGGACAGTAGAGATATGGGGCGATAGTTAGAGAGATCATCAGCTGTTCCCTTGTTTTTGAAGATGGGTATTACCTTAGCTTTCTTCAGCGCACTGGGGAAAATGTCATGAGCAATGCACAGATTAATAAGCTTGGTGAGAGGATAAGTTATGACATGCTTCAAGGTTTTGATGATTTTCGTTGTTATATCAAAACAGTCCTTACTGGTGCTGTTTTTAAGGTTAGAAATTTTTTGACGAACCTCATTAAAAGTTGTTCCATGAAAGAGGAAAGGCTCAGTGTTACTGTTTTTGGGTAGGAACTGTTTGTTTCAGATTCAATCTTGGTCGATTTTCTAAACAAACAGAGTTGTGCTCGTAGGCATTATAATTTACCATAGGGGCTAGTTCTAAAGTCATTTTGTAAATAAAACAAAAAGCTTTAGCATTATGTGAATATTTTAATAAGTTATTTTACTTGAAAATAACTGGAAGCTCATAAATAAACAAAATATAAACATTAAATGATTGTGCGTAGTCAGTGCTATGATATGAACAATATCAGTCGAGGCAAAGTATCGACCTTGAAGAATATGACAAGAATAATACTGTCTAAAGCATTGCGTAAACAGTTGTAATACTAAACAAGTATATGATTATAAACATAACCTTGAAGCTATGTACAGTTAAATGCTTATTAAAGTCCCTGCGGAACTGTTAAGTATGAGCTCGGTTAGCTAAGATAACCTTGAGATGAAATACAGTACGATACAAGCAATAATAACTGGATAAATATTACCTTAGTGTCCACCTATAAGCTAATATGTACACTATATTCACAGTTGACGAGAAACGTTCAATTCGTTCAGTAGTTTATCTTCCAGTATTATAACGTCAATGTTACTAAGTCTCTGTTGTAGCTTCTATGTACAATGTGGTTCAATTTTTTGCAATTAAAAATGACGAATGTAGCAGTTTGAGATGGTATGCAGTTATATAATATGCGTATGGCATGACACGTATGTCCTTGTGGATGCGGTTTTTATACACGCAAAAATTATTGTAAAACATGCTATGCAGGTAGCATAGGTAAGCAAAAATCCGCGTAGGAAATTGCATTGGTGATATCTTTGTAGTGTAATGAAACTTGAGAGAATGGTTGCAGACAAGTGCAGGGTAATCCTTATTTTAGAATAAGACCAGAGAATATTTGCAGACTAGTGCAGAGTAATCCTTATGTTAGAATAAGGTCAAAGTTTAACAAACCAGTGTTATACTTTGATAAAGCATGGAGAATGTGAACATCCATGGCCAAGACTAATGGGAACGCTAGCACAGCGATGGTACCGCGTTTGAGGGAATGTGATTGTAAACGTGTGAGTTTATTTACTTGAGATTCGAGACAAGACTCGATTATTTGTGGTTCGAGACAAGACTCGATAACTCCCATGGGGCGCTAGTACAGCGTCTTACTTGAGATTCGAGACGAGACTCGATTGTGAGAATTCCCATGGACGAGACCAATGGGGACGTCAGTACACAACGTCATACTTAGATTGAGGATAATGGCAGACAGGATGCCGATCATATATTTAGTAGTATTAAATATATGATGCCGATAAATACCTTTTTGCAGGCTTCCCATGAACGAGACCAATGGGGACGCCAGTACACAGCGTCATACTTAGATTGAGGATAATGGCAGACAGGGTGCCGATAAATACCTTTTTTGTAGGCTTGAGATGACGACGATTATGGCTGAATACCACTATGTCACATGAGTAAAGAACTAGAGAGTCTCAAAACGTGAAAACTTGCCAGGCATGGCGGCTGTCACCATGCCGGCGGGAAAACGCGCCCTTGGCGCGACTTGCTTGGGTGGGAGTCGAGATGCTACTTAATACTGAATTCTAGAACGTGAACTGGATCAACTTGAAGAAGTTGACAACGCCCCTTGTTACCGCCCCTTCTGGCGGGATAATCTACATCCTCCGGAAATAGAAAAGGCAATAATGTAAATATTGAGATATTGTGTAAAAACTTAGCATGACCGGTTGTCCAAATTAATATTATGAATTTTAATACAAATCCGGTTGAAATCTGCTGACTAGTTTTCATGAAATTCGATTATTAAAGATCGGAATGTTGGTTACCCCTAGATAATCCTAAAACTTCCTAGCTATAATGCTAGGAAGTTTTCGGTTGGGGGGAAGTGGCTATTCTATAGGATGCGCTGTGATTGGTCGGCTTGGCGTATGATACGCGGCCAGGTTCAGATGAGTAAACGTGGTTACAACAGATGGCGCTAGTAATACCGCCGGAATACAGCGGTTTTTTTGTAGAAAGCGCTGTGATTCGTCAGATGTCTTTCGAGGAAGCTTACTTTTAGCTTTTTAGACTGCCTGAACCAGTGGATAAACGTTGTAACAAGAGATGGCATTAGTAGTATTGCCATGGATTTTAATTTCATTAGAATGCGAGGACAGTGGCGTGTGGAATGTTGAAATTGTACAAAATTAAATGGTTAGACTTGAAAGCTTGTTCAAAATGGTTTTTGAACGCTGTTCAAATAACTTATTTGTTTTGGAGAGATTGAAAATCACATTATCAGCAATATTTGCAAAAAAATTACTGAAGTGCTGAGCATTCAAGGAAGAGTCCTCAGGAGAATTTGACTGTCTCGAATTTTGTTTTATAATTTTCCACATGGCTATCTGTGGCCTGGGAGCATTATTTATGACATTATCATAGGCTTGCCTTTTTGTTTCCTGAATTTTAGTTCTATACCTGGATTTGTAATCATTGACCTGAGTGGACGGACCTAGGGCTGGATACTGCTTATTGAAGAAGTGGAGAGTGTGAAGCCTATCATGCATCCCCTTCAGCTCATCATTGAACCAGTTCATGACAGTCTCCCCACTATGACTCCCGATCTTGGTTCTTAACGGAAAACATGACTCAGATGCATCTGTGATAACATCCACAAACCCCTGAAACCTGACATCAATGTCAATACTCCACTCACCGATGAAATCCCAGTTTACCTCCTCAATTCGGTTATACAGTAATAAAAGACTTTCCTGGGTAATTGGCATATGTGATGCTACCTTTGTCTTGCTTAGTTTTAAAACCGGGTTTAAAGGAAAAGATAATACCCCTGTGATCAGAAATATGGTGCAGTTCAAGAGGCCTGCAAGAGGACTTCTCAAGCATTATGTTGGTAAATACATTATCAATACAAGCATCATTCCTAGTGGCAAAGTCCACTGACTTATTAAGGCCAAAAGATTGCAGCAAAAAAATCAGCCGTCTTGAATTGTTGTCATTATTATGAAACTGAACATTAAAGTCACCTGTCAGGACTGTGTTAAAGGACAGATCCGGCTTACCCAGAGCCTCAAAAAAGCACCAAAATTACGCTGAGGGGATCTATGAACAGTTACCTACTGAGTCGAGGAGTGCTCCAGGAAGACCTCAGACATCACACATGTGATCTCCTCAGAGCATCCATCAATGTCAAGGCCTTTAAAGGCACTATCATTTTTTATGTAAATAGCCACACTCCCATGACTTTTAACTGACCAGCAGAAACCGGAAGCAGCACTGAAAGTTGAGAAACTTTTCACCATTCAACCAATGCTCATTCAGACAGAGAAAATGCACATCATTCTCCCTAAGGACTACCTCAATTTCCGACAGCTCATTACGTAGGCTTTGTATATTAACAGGTAAAGCATTTAAAACAGATTCATTTACAACCTTGAGCGCTGAGTCATATCCTGGGAGGACAGCCTCTTGTCTGCGTTCTGGCGTTGGAGATTCCGAAAATGGTTGATTCTAATGCCCTCTGGCCATGGCTTGCCATCCATAATCTTATCTTTGATTTCCTGTGGCACTCCCAATTTAAAAGATTTCACTTGTCTGGACTTGGTCTGCATTTATTCGCAAGTGCAGTCAGCTTCCAGACTGTTTTTCTTGAGAAACTGGAAGATATGTTCAGCTTCCGTGTTTTTTGAAAGTCCTGATATGAAGAACCAGCTAAGTTTTTTGACGGCCTGTAATATATCAGCCTCTTTGTTTGACCCAATTATTGGTTCTGGTCGATTTCCTACAAATCTTTTCATTTTTCGCGATTTTACCTCAGTCCAAGGTGTATTTGCCTCAGTTTCAGGGGTTTTTAAAGCAACATTGGTATTGTCTTCTGGTTTGTTTTGATTTTGATGTTGACGATCAATTGTGAGGTTAGAACAAGAATTCGATCCCGCCCCTTTTGTTTCTTTTTGTCCAGTATCATCCCCCAGATCCGCTCTTGACATTCTCGTAGCAACACGACCTAGGGTGGTGTTGCTCGTTCGTGCTCGTAGACTGTGTTTTTGAACTCGCTTTGCGTTGTTTACTTTCGCCGGTCGTCAGTGTGGCAACGCTGTCGACGATGAAGATGTCATCCGACGTTAACGGCTGATTGACATTCGACGCTGACAGCTTTTTATTTACCTTTTTTTTGGCTGGATTTCAACCTCACTTTTGGGATATTTTTGTTTTTCATTGAGTTTCCTCACTTCTTCACTCAGTAGACTATTTTTCTTAGCTAGAAAATCGTGTTTTTCTTCCAAGAGACTTATGACTATATTATATAGCTCTCGTTCCTGGCTCCAAGCTTCTTTGACAGCTTAAGCCGGTACGTGGCGGCATTTTGCAGCTTTTTGGGTTGCAGCCTGTATTAAACAGGCAGAATGATAGTTATTCTCACATTTTCCACACTGGATAGAGTTTTTTGTGCCTTTTTTGCAGTGCTTGCACAATTTTTCTACTGTTTCACTACTATTTTTCGTCAGTTATCGCACTTGCGTCAATACAGTCGGCCATATTGGTCAGGTTTGAGACACAGTACACACATTTTTGAACCAATTTGTGGACAGATTTCAATGTTAAAGAAGGTGCAGTACTCCAATAGATTTTTACATATAAAAGTTGGCAGAATCATTATGCCACATCATACTTTATTGAAAAATTGAGTGTGATAATATAAATAATTATAAGATCAGGAATATCAAAGTATTTCTTACCAAGAATAAGGATAACCATTTGAAAAACCGCAATGATGATCCGGGCTACAGCAATAGTCCCAAGCATTCTTTTCTCCGCCTTCTATTTCGCAGTACCAAAATCCTGCTATTCTGTTTTCTTTGCAGAGCGCCCCGCGCTTACATGGCCAACCACTTACGCTGTACACTCTCCAAACGTCTAAGGCATTTATATAATCTACAAATGCAGAATGTTTAAATTAAATTTACATTCAAACTTGTAGGAAATTGTGTTTAAATGGGCATGTGGCAGTTGTTTAAATAAGGTTCAATTATGGGTGTTATATTTTTTAACACTATATACATATCTTATATCTGTTATCATACATACCAAGGCCATTATTCTCTACGTAACCGTTCCCTTTATTAGAAGGTTCATCATGAAGGGGCTTATACACCAAGTCCAGGCATTCCGGATTGTAGTTGTCCCAAGTGAACAGCCAGGAATTTGGATCATGTACGTAGTCGACATTGGGCAACAAGTCTCTTTGCATGATATCGGAGAGGAAGCAGTTGTGACCAACTTTTGGCCCGCCAGTCCTACAAATATATATATATATTTACTTTTTCCATCACCGCCGTTGTTGGAACACTTACACGAAACTGAAGGACATACATCTGAAGACTATACCTTCCCTGGCTTTGGAACACTCGATTTTACAGTCCAATTCCGTTGGCACATACAGAGATTTTATGGTCGCTTGCGGCAGAAGTTTGGCTGCCGATCCGAATCCAATATAACACACTGAAAACATATATTACCAATCTTAAGCAATATCGTCAAAGTCAAAGTCAATATCTAATTTGGATATCTACCCAAGTATTTTAGTACGTTAATTATTCTAATCTTACACTGATCAACTTTTATTCCATTATCTCTGATGACTGGCCGATTTCCTCTGATTCCGAAGTGATTCGGTTCGCATCCGTGTCCGTAGCTGCCGCGTTCGTAAACCTCAAACTCCCGTTCCGGTATGAAATGTATTGTGGCGTCCAGTTCGTAAAATGGCCAGTCGGTTAGCTGGCAGTTATCGATAGGGCCTCCGATAACTGGCGATCCATACCTAAAGCAAAATTGGGCACTTAGCAAAATGCCCAAACAAATCTACCAACAAGAAAGATTTTGAATAGGTTCCCGTTTTTTTCTTCAAAAAGGCTCCAAATTAGCATTATATCAGCTAGCAAGAGAGATAATTCGAAATGTAGATCAAGAAGCGTTACCGCACTTGGCACTAGGCATTAATAATGATTGCACTGATGTGCAAAAACATAAAGATTACCTCTTTAGGAATCTGTAGGCTTTTCAACTAATCTCTAGTTCCTTGTTTTCTGCTTACCTGAAACTGTACGCTCTGCAAGTGAATCTTCGCGACTTCAAACATTCCAATTGGCAATCCACAATGGACTTGACGGTTAACGAATCCCTTACGACTGTATGGTCTAGTCGTTGTCCACTTCTCACCCTCCAGAAACAATCTGAAATTGCAAAGAACCATTAAATAAAGTTTGTAGATAACTTTTTGTGTAAAAAAGACTTACCACTATCTTCCCTTCCTAAGAAAGCACCTGGTTCTTGACATCTATGCCTATTATTCATGGTGTATATGTCAAAATTCCTGTCGGGCTCTAAATCGGTGTAGTAGTCCAGTTCTTTGTAGTTACGATTACTGAGGTAGCAATTGTCGGAGGGTGCATCTAATCGTATTGTATATCTACAACAATTTTGGTCCTTATTAATTAACTCTATATGCAATGTACTTGTGAAATATTCAGTAAAATCTTATGTGATTTTATGGGATGATTAGAATTTTGTAGGCCAGGGTACTTACATTTATTGTATGTTGTATATGTGATGTGATATTCAATCATAAAGCCTACAGAGTTACCTAAAAAGCTGTGTACTTGTGTTAAGTCCCGTCAAAGAACTCTCTCCCTGTATACAGCGTTTAAAAAAAAATCCAGGATTTTTTAAAGAGGTGACGTATCATTTGTTGGAAGTGAATAAGTACATACCATTAGTATAATATATAAGTCCTATAAGAAGTTCTATGTTTTGTAATAAATATGAGATTTTTCTTACCTAAACGCATATGACGTGCACGGAAAATCCTTCTCTTTGACGCAGAGCAGTTCACACTCGTATATATTCGGCACCGAAAAGAACTTCTTCACTACGCCTTTGTGCAATCTAAAGCCAGTGGCGCTACGCAAAGAGCATTCTAGAAATTAAAAAGAACAATCATCTCAGTGACACAATATAGCACCGAAACCAAGTAAAATGGCTTATATCTAACTGGTAATTTTGGATCTTAGCGAGGCTTCTGCCCTAATGAATCATCATTTGTTGCTGCCTTTTTCTAAAGACACGCATTCCTTCTAAAGGAAAATATTAAAAATCATACACCAGCTTAAAACAGGCAATACTTAGATTTTTTTTAGTGATTCTGTCTCAAGCATAAACTGAAAACTGAATAATTTAAGGACAAAAGCAGTTATAATTAAATTTTCTTACCATCTCTAACAAAGTTGAAACTGGGAGGTCTTCTAGGCTCAGCGGGCAAAATGCTGTTATCTATATCGTACCCAGCGGGGCTGTGTGGTAAGTAACTGCCTGCATTGCTAGGTCGGGGTAAGGGAAGGTAAGACCCGCCCGGAGGTGGTTTTTCAATTGGTAAATAGCTACCGGGTTTCCTTATCGGTGGCAATAAGTCAGCACCATACCTTCAAGAAGAAACGAAACACGTTTTCCTATAATTGTATGATAATAGTTCTGACGGTTAATAGTAAGTTTTTGTTAGTAGGACCTGCAGATATCAGGAAGGATAAATAATATACATAATACCCTTAATGTTTTTTACATAGAAACCATGTTTTTACATTTTCCAAAAAAGTTAATTTTCTCGACTCTTTTCTAAAATATACAGGCTTAAAAAATACTCGCCATTTTTCGATTCTCGCCAAAACAATTTACCCTCAACGGCTCCCCAAATTTGACCCAAAAAAGTTCCAAATACCAAATTTCCACTTAAAAAAAAACAATATATTCTAAGGCAAAATATCAATCTAAATTGTGTGGTTCACGAAAACGCTCCTTTCCTGGTATCTGGACTATAAAAAAATGCATAAACTGTCTTACAGCTAATAAAAACTACAAGTTTAAATATGTCACTGAACACACAGCAACAGACATAGACTGTCCGTCCCGTCCCATAAATACCACATAGGACTCATAAAAATCAAAGCCCATTGCAACTCGTGAATGATGCTTA
>MU194758.1:6456-17950 GCA_016904865.1 Pissodes strobi | reverse complement strand
CTCGTACATTTTGATAGCAACAGCTTATAATATCGTCATCGGAAATAGCGGGTGCGATCAGTTTTTTAGCACAACTTGCAAGGCATATCGGTAGATCTTCTGGCAAATGCTGGAATGAGCATGACCACGTTGAAGCACGTGGTCACGTGGTGGGTGGAAGAATATATCGATTGCTGAAGGATATTTAAAGGATATTATGCCTTTAAGAAATTATATTTCAAGGATGTTAGCTGGTATACTTTCTGCATCTAGCGCTTCATGGCAAATATTTGCTAACTAGATTATGAACAACGAATCAACACTTAATGTAGGCAGTGATACTATTACTGGATTCTTTCAGAAATGCCATTTTAATGTAAATGTACATTTGTCTAAATAGTTTGATGAAGTTAATTACATATTTTGTAATTCACGCTATTAATAACTTATAAATAAAACAATGACCTTAAATATACATGTTTCTGTATTTTTGCGCATTATATTACTATGCAGTTTGTAACTAAGCAATAAATGTATCATAATGAACCAGTATGATATAAATACACTTAATTAGGTTATATTAGATTACGGTTGTTTAACAGAAGCGACTTATCTGCCACTGCGGCCTGTAGGAACTATTGTGACCCTTCCTGTCTTTAGATAATTCATTGCCCTTTCGACGGTTTTTTAGTGTATCATGTAACTGTCACGTTCTTTATTGTTCTCTAATGTTATTTAATTAACTTGATATCAGATTAGAAAAACACTAAGAGTGAATAAAGTTGAAAGAAAAATTTAAGTAAGTAAGCAACTAATGAGGAAGTTTCATAAAATTTTTTTATTGCTGATTTTGATAGTTCATGAAAAATAAGTGAACACGTGTTTTTTATTTTTTATTTCATACTGTCCGCTAAATGACAATTTCCCGGACTCACTTGAGGCCTGTAAATCGAACATTACAGTATCTGATACCGTAATGTGTTATTACAGTATCTGATACCATAATTTATTTATTTGACAGTGACAAGCAAAAGAAAATCATAATTCGCTATGAATAACCATGGCTATAGCATTGTTAAGTTGGAGCGATTGTTAGATTGACAACTAACATTTTTTAAATTTTAATACTTTTTATTCATTTTAAAAATAATTATAAAGACAGTATGAAATAAAATATTATACGATACACGTCCGTTAGGTGTTATTACAGTGCTAGTTTACATTCCGTACTCGGCTCCTACGTCGTCTCGTCCGTAAATCAACTCGTACTGTAATAAGTCACCTACCGGACTTATAACGTAAATTAGTATTTCATAGGTCGAAAAATGAGGCAGATACAATGCCTTGACATGTGCTTACGACGTCACAGTGCACATGAATTGTTACGTCGCCGTCGCCGTCGCCGTCGCTTAGTATATCTATATATTGTCACGAATAAAAAGAGCTGACAACGTCTCAGGGAAGAGTCGTGTCACGATTAGTACAATGACGGGGTTTTTGGTTAGACTTAACGCTTCCCTCAATCTGGCACTGTATGTTCTATTCGTGATGACACGCCTTGCTTAGCGTGCAGGGGTGTAACTTAGATAGTACGGGGTCGAGTTACGACGGATAAAGAAAGCACGTTTAGTTATAACAATAACAATGTAATAATGATAAAACTTTAACAATGTCTATTGGTAAAAAATGAGATTCTATTATACGCGATTACTAAGGTGCTTATGATTGCTCGATTTGAGGTATTGTTTATAGGTCTTTGGTTACTGTCTTATAATTACAGTTTTTCTTAAGAGTTGAGTTTTATTTAAGAGCACTAGAATATTTCATTAAACTATTTAAGGTTAGGTAGCGTATTTATATTAAAAAAGTGACGACCATTGCTTGCTTAAGGTTGAAATCGCACCCGTTGATTGCTCGCGTTGTTTATAGTTTGCCTTTAATGTTTATATAACAATCTCTAAGTTCAAGTTCAAACTTAGGACAGGGTGATATTTCTTTAGTAGCCTATGCATTTTAGTTGATTACAATATACAAAACTGAAATGGCATAAATCTCGTAATAATCATCTTTACTGTTCTATAGTTTGCAATAAAAAATAATCAGTTTAATTTTTCAAGATACTTCCTCATTATGCATAGGCCAGAACGAGCTGTCGTCGATGCGTGAAAATTAGGCCCTAGCTCAAACGATGGAGAATAGGAGGGGGGGACTTTTTTTATACAAAGAAGCAACCAACTTATAGAGGGCACAAGTCAGAAAATCCCGAAGTTGTAATATGGAACTCGTTTTTTCTTAGGCTTTGCGATAAAAGAATAAATAATAAACTCAGCGGCGGACACCAATAGAAAAAATATGAACAATAAAATCAGAAGCTAAGTCAATTCAAAATAAAAAATAAATCAAAAGGAATCAATTATTGAGCTAAAATACTAATTTCCCTTTTGTTGCAGATATTGTAAAGATAACAAATGAAACAGATAGATATGTGAAATTGTTTATTACAGTGCGCCTGGTTGAAAGGCCGTTGAATTATGCTTGACAATATCAATTATATCTTACGTATGACAAAAAGTTAATTTATGCAACTACCCTAAATAATTTACTGAGAAATATCCGAACAAGATCATTATTAAAAAATTCAGTCCTTCGCAAAAATGCATTCGGGGGGGACATTAAAATGATGAATAAAAACGGAAAAGTGTGATTTGTGTTGTAATTCAAATCGTTTCTAAAAACACAGTGTTAAAAGTAAAATTACATACAAGAGTCGTTATAATATATATATAATTAAAGAAATGCATATATAACATTAATATTATATATTATCATAATTAAAAAATAAATAAATAAAAAAGGTGCAGATATGAAGACCTAAAAAATTATCCTCCCCTTTTAGATAGGAAAATCTATTAATATATAATTAGCCCTAACGTTACTGTAATATTATTAACCTGTTCCGATTCGTTTTACCCCTTTTGGTGCTTTTGGATATTTTTAGTTGGTACCTTTGGTTAGTCGTTCAATCATTTCTCGATTAGTGTCTGCTGGTTCCAATTTATTTTAGTCTCTGAACCAACTCCTATACGTTATAATCAAATTTAATCTTTTTGGTTGTTTTGGTTAGTCGTTAAAATTCGGTTCATTTTTGTTAGTTTTAATTTACTTTAATTTTTGCAACCTATTCAGTTACCAATTAATTTGGGTTAGTTTTAACTTACTTCAATATTTTTAATCTATTTCGATACGTTTTAGCCCGGTTTGGCACTTTTAGCTGCTTTTGGTTAGTTTTGCTTAGTCATTCAATCAACATTCGGTTACTTTCAGTCAGTTCCAATTTATTTTAGCCCATTCTATTCCATTTTATTAGTTTTAATTTATTTTAGTCATTTGAGCCAGTTCCGATACGTTATAACGAATTTGAGTGTTTTTGGTGTAGTCACCAAATTTCGGTTAATTTGGGTTAGTTTTAACTTACTTCAATATTTTTAATCTATTTCGATACGTTTTAGCCCGGTTTGGCACTTTTAGTTGCTTTTGGTTAGTTTTGCTTAGTCATTCAATCAACATTCGGGTACTTTCAGTCAATTCCAATTTATTTTCGCCCATTGAACTGGTTCCGATACGTTATAACCACTTTAAACGTTTTTGGTTAATTTTAGTTAGTCGCCAGAATTTGGTTAATTTGGGTTAGTTACTTATTTTAATACCTTTAATCAGTGCCGATTCGTTTTAGGCATTTTTGGTGTTTATGGTTACTTTTGATTAGTTTTGGTTAGTCATTCAATCAGCTTTCGGTTGATTTTGGTTAGTTTTCATTTATTTCCGTCATTTGAACCGGATTCCATATGTTATAACCAATTTTAATGTTATGGTTAATTTTAGTTAGTCGCCAAATTTCGGTTAATTTGGGTTAGTTTCAACTTGCCTTAATATTTTTAATATGTTCCGATATGTTTTACCCCTTTCTGGTGTCTTTGGCTAGTTTTGGTTAGTCGTTCAATCAACTGTCACTTAATTTCAGTTAGTTATAATTTATTTTAATCATTTTAACCAGTTCCGATACGGTATAAGCAATTCTTATGTTTTTGGTTAATTTGGGTTAGTTTTAACTTACTTCAATATTTTTAATCTATTTCGATACGTTTTATCCCGTTTGAAAGCTTTTAGTTACTATTGGTTAGTTTTGGTTAGTCGTTCAATTATTAGCTTCCGGTAAAGTTCAGATAGTTCCAATTTAGTTTAGTCATTTGAACCGGTTCGGACACGTTATAAGCAATTTTAATGTTTTTGGTTAGCTTTGATTAGTCACCAAAATTCGGTTAATTTGGGTTAGTTTTAACTTACCTCAATATTTTTAATCTATTTCGCTACGTTTTAGCCCGTTTACGTGCTTTTGGTTACTTTTGGTTAGTTAGTCGTTCAATCAACTGTCGGTAAAGTTCATCAGTTAGTTTTAATATATTTTAGTCATTTGAACCGGTTGCGGTACGTTTTAAACAATTTTATGTTTTTGGTTAGTTTTGGTTAGTCACCAAAATTCGGTAAATTTGGGTTAGTTTTAACTTACCTTAACATTTGTAATCTGTTCTGATACGTTTTAGCCCATTTTGATACTTTTAGTTACTTTTGGTTAGTTTGGGTTAGTCATTCAATCAACTTTCGGTTACTTTCAGTTAGTTCCAATTATTTTAGTCACTTGAACCGGTTCCGATACGTTATAATCAAATTTAATGTTTGTGTTTAGTTTTGGTTAGTCGCCAAAATTCGGTTCGTTTTGATTAGTTTTAACTTACTTTAATTTTTGTAACCTGTTCCGATACGTTTTAGCCCGATTTGGTGCTTTTGGGTAGTTTTGGTTAGTCGTTCAATAAACTTTAGGTTAGTTTCAATTAGCTCTAATTTATTTTAGTCATTTGAACCGAGCCCGGTACGTTATAATCAAATTTAAGTTTAAATAAAACACGATCTCTCACGCGTATGACGCCATGAATGTGAAAAATGTAGTATTAACATTTTCACGATTGGAGGCCCTATACTAGAAAAACAGAAATATTTTCAATGTTAAAAACCGAGAATAGTTTGCTTATTTTCAAAGCTGAAGTTGAAATAAAGCTAATTACTCCATTAAAGTCAATGGTAAACGTTATTTAGGAGTCAAATGAAATACAGTATATATTATACTTTACAGAGAAAGTGACCGACTATGTACAAGAGGACGACGTCAACCAATCGTGTTACCCAAAAGAACTTGCTAGTTGGGCAACCAGTACGGTTACTAATAATCACCGGTTATGTAAAAAAAAATATATAGAGCAAATTCATACAACACTAAATAATCAGTTACTAAGCTATACAAGACATGCTCATATTCAGTTCAATGACAATCTGTTAAAATACCCGTGAAATGCAAAATCCTAAACGTTATTACAAATGATTTGATTATATAACAAACTCTTGCTTCACAAAGCACAAATGAGGAGCATATTAAGATTCTTTACTAAAATAGAGCACTATGTAAAAATCGACCTCTCCTATTGGTCGATCCGCATGGCCCTTCGCTCGCTTCGCTCGCTACGGAGGCTCAAGAAAAGGAAACTAACCAGGTGCTAACCCAAACTAACCCAAGACATACCCAAAATCAATAAAAAAAAACTATTTAGAAACATAATCTTAAAAAAATAATAATAAAAGCAACGGGGTTTGAACCCGGGCGGTCCAGGTGAGACCCAGCCAGTCCAGATGAGACCCAGCCATCTAAACCTCTCAACTACGAGAGCTCTTGCCACAAAGTGATTGCATCACGAAGACATATTGTAATACGGGATGGATCGACCAATAGGAGAGGTCGATTTTTACATAGTGCTCTATTTGTGTAAAGGATCTTAAAACGGAAATGGACTTATTTAATAAGACCGTGCTTAGAATATTGCTCACACATCTGGGGTGCCGCACCTAAGCACACCCTAAAGCTGCTGGATTCCATTCAAAAGAGAGATGCGCGTTTCGTCGGTTACCCGAAGTTGACCCGGGATCTGTATAGTCTGGAACACCGCAGACCGGTAGCCGAGAGCATTTGACCCAGCACATCCTGTCCCCTGCAACGCCTAACAGGCAGTCATGACAGACGGCAAGAGCACACCCGTTTCTCGTACAACTAGAACATCGGTTAACAAGGACTCCTCTGTCTGGAGCATTGCATCACTGTGGAACTTACTCCCAGGACACCTGTTTCCCCCAAATTACAACCTACAGCTATTCAAGAACCGTGTCAATCAACATCTTCGCACACACACCGCTCGTCGAGTGCCATAGAATCTCCCTTTAGTGCGTGTTTCACTGCCATAAAAAAGTACTTACACATATAACAACATATAATAGATTATAATTATTGATAAATCAATTTTTTTGCATGTAATTAAGCATTCTTAAAAAGAGAAAATAGTGACATACCGATTGTGAATTTTTGTAATGATTTTATTTTCTTTTCTTGCGCGTTATATATTTTTATGTTTAAGACTACGGCTCTTATAGTGTAATCTACTAAAATGCATAAGCTACTAAACAAATATCACCCTGTCGCAAGTTTGAACTTGAACTTGGAGATTGTTATATAAACATTAAAGGCAAACTATAAACAACGCGAGCAATCAACGGGAGCGACTTTGAACCTTATGCATGCAATGATCATCACTTTGTTTTATATAAATACGCTACCGAACCCTCAGTTCGGCAGACTTAGTCTCACCTCCAGCTCCCAAGGTTAGTCACTTGACGACTGCCTCCTGGGTTCTATCCGCTCCTAGAGTTAGTCATACGACTGCTTTAGGTTCCATTCCTTTCCTACCCAACCTGGTACCGGTTAGTTACTTGACGACTGCTAGGGCCAGGGGTTGCACAACCTCCATAGTAAAGTCTTGACAAGAAGTTTGTCAGAGTGTTGAGAAAGACAAGTGTCTAAATAGTCAGTTAAAAAGTTTAGTGAAAGCTCTTAGTGCTCTATAAAACCCAGCCCTTAAGAAAAACTATAAATTATAAGACAGTAAACAAAGACCTATAAACAGTACCTCAAATCGAGAAAACATGCGCACCGTAGTAATCGGGTATTATAGAATCTCATTTTCTCTGACCAATAATTGTTGTTAAAGTTTTATCGTTAATACATTGTTATTGTTATAAACTAAACGTGCTTACTTTATCATCTCTTCTTACCCCACGTAACGCGATCCCGGTCTACCTCAGTTACCCCCCGGCACGCTAAACAAGGCGTGTCCTCACGAGTAGAACATCCAGTGGTAGATTAAAGGAAGCATTGAGACCCCGTCATTTTACTAATCGCGACGAGGCTCGTCTCTGAGAAGTTATTCTTTAAATAAACGCGTTACCCCCTAAATTACTCGTGACAATAGTTTGGGTTAGACATTATGTAATATTGAAATTGATGATGCTAATTGATAAACATTGAATAAATTTGTGTATAGATATATTCTTCACTTATTTTTTCATCTCAAAAAGTGATATTTAAAATCGTGCCTTTGAAATAGGGTCGTAAATCACTTCAATCGTTACCAGAATATTACGTAGTATATTCGCTATGTGCGTTACACGACGCGACATCTGGTGGTACAAATGTGGCGAATTTCTTAGATACGTAACACGTCAAGTACATGGGAAATGAGTGAAAATTCAAGACAAATTGTTGATTTTAGTGCAATATAATTACTTCTGCAGGTAATACGTTGTCATATGAGAATATTTATCGATTCGAATGAAAAAAAGGTAAGTTCGACATTCAATTTTGTGTGTATTCAGCATAATACTAAAACTTTGTAGGTTATGAAAGCGTAAACATGAGAATATTAGAATGAATGAAGACGATTTAGAATAATTTATTTTTTCAAACTGAAATTAAGTTATTAACAAATATTAATTTTGCAGACACATATCAATCAGCAAAGTATTACTTTTCCTGCCTTGGTAGCAAAGTAAGTTCTTTCTTGCCTAGGCAGCAAAATGATTTGTCTCCATGGGAATAAAACATTTGACATAAGTTGTCAAACTATAATTATTATGGACATATACATTTCCATAGCAACCAACCGTTCCAACAATTGCGATTTCTATCAAATTTTGTTTTAATTTATCACTACAGGAAAAATAAAAAGATTGTGGGAATTGTAATAATTTGCAAATATACAATGTACATATATCATTATAAACAATCGGAGAAAAAATTATATGTTCAACTCGGCAGCAAAGTAGATTGACTGCCTTAGCTGCACTATTAGCCGCGGCAGTCAATCTACTACTTTGCTGCCTAGTAAAGCAATAGTATATTGTGCAGCAAATGCTAAAAATAAGACTTTTCACACGAATGAGACAGTTTGGTGACACGAGCCGTAGGCGAGTGTCATAAAGTCTCATGAGTGTGAAAAGTCTTTTCAGCACGTGTAGCACAGAATACTTTTTCTACGACTGCTACATACAGGGTGCCCCACTGGGAGTGTGGTAGAAACTTACATGTTATATGGGAAACTTTTTATTATTGATTTATCAGAAAATGTTATTCCTAATGAAAGAAGCTACGTGAGTTAGAGATTCTCGCTAAACTATAACTAGGGGCACAGTCCTAATGGGGCCACCGGTGTGGGGACCCTATTTTCCAAATATTTTGAAAAAGAAGCTCTGGGGGCGAAGCCCTAAAATGAGGCCCCATGGGGGCGAAACCCTAGAATGGTGCCTATGGTACGGGAGTCCCATTTTTTACAGATTTAGGAATGGAGCCCCCGGGGGCGATGCCCTAAAATTGGGCCCCAAGCCTTAAAAGGGGACCCTTGGTATGAGAGTCCCACTTTCTACAGCTTTGCAAAAAGGAGCTCCTGGGGGGTGAAGCCCTAAAATTGGGCCCCCTTTTTAGAGATCTGGGAATGGGACCTCTGAGGGCGAAGCTTTAAAACGGAGACAAAGCCCTTTATTCTAAATACCCGAATAAGCGTGTGAAATGTCCAGTTTTCAAGAGCAGTTGTTAGTGCGTTTTTGTCTATTTTCAGGGCAGTCGTAGAAAAATAACTATTTTCTATGACTGCCCTGAAAATAGACAAAAACGTACTAACAACTGCTCTTGAAAACTGGACATTTCACACGCTTATTCGGGTATTTAGATTAAAGGGCTTCGTCTCAGTTTTAGAACTTCGTCCTCAGAGGAAAAATGGGCCCCGTACCAGGGGCCTCATTTCAGGGCTTTGGGTCTCAATTTAGGGCTTCACCCCCGGATGCTCCCTTTTCCGAATATGTAAAAATGGGTCCCCCGAGGGAAGGCAAAGCCATAAGAGGAGACCGCCGGTGAATGGCGCCTTTTTCCAAAGATATGAAAGGAATAAGTACAAAAATTAAGGGCGAAACCCTAGAATGAGGGACGAAACCCTAAAAGGACGCCCCGGGTAGGGCGTTGTCCCAGCCCTAGCATCTCAATACCTACTCATCAACTAGTTACACAAATTGCTGTAGAAGTGTTTGTATGGTTTTTGTAAACTATAAATTTTAGTTTAAGGACAAGATGCTTGATATATTATATTATAATAAATAATATAAAATATCAATATGATTTGCAGTCGTAGAAAAAGTATAGTATGCACAATATACTATCAAAGTATATGTAAACTAGTAGCTCCACTCCCCCAAATATTTTCTGCCAGCCGCCAAAAATCCGCAGATTGTTGGCAGCATGTGGAGCGTTTTAGTTTAATCAGTCGTTCGTATGTAGGCAGAGTGTTCAGAACAGAGTCGGATTTGTGAAAATCCTTAATTTTATTTCTATTTTAATATTTTATTCGGACTTCGGTGGAAATATATACGAAGCAATGAAAAATACAAAGGCAAGTAGGAAAAATCTATAGTCGGATTAGTGAACAGATATGTTAATAAAATTAGGTGAAGGAGGCGACAAGACCGGAAAAATCGTCTAGGTGTCAGATTTTTTTTATAAGTACATATTATATAACGATAATGGAATGCTTTGTAAATATTAAATATATTTTGGCCCTGTGAAACTGACCCAAAGTTTAATCCACGACTAACCCAAACTAACCAAATCTACTAAAATGGATTATAACGTATCAGAACCGCTTCAAATGACTAAAATAAGTTGAGAGTAAGTGAAACTAACCGAAAGTTAAATCGACGACTAACCCTAACTAACCAAATCTATCAAAATTGATTATAACGTATCGAAACCGGTTCAAATAACTAAAATAAGTTGAGACTAAGTGAAACTAACCCAAAGTTGATTCGACGACAAACTCAAACTAACCAAATCTATTAAAATTTACTATAACTTATCGGAACCGGTTCAAATAACTAAAATAAGTTGAGACTAAGTGAAACTAGCCGAAAGTTGTTTGGACGACTAACCCAAACTAACCCAAAGTTGATCCGACGACTAACCCAGACTAACTAAATTTATTAAAATTGATTATAAGGTATCGGAACCGGTTCAAATAACTAAAATAAGTTGAGACTAAATGAAACTAGACGAAAGTTGTTTGGATGACTAACCCAAATTAACCAAATCCATTAAAATTGATTATAACGTATCAGAACCGATTTAAATGATTAAAATAAGTTGAGACAAAGTGAAACTAATCAAAAGTTGAATCGACGATTAACCCAAACTAACCAAATCTATTGAAATTTCTTACAACGTATCGGAACCGCTTTAAATGACTAAAATAAGTTGAGAATAAGTGAAAGTAAGCGAAAGTTATCGACGACTAACCCAAGCTAACCACATCTATTAGAATTGATAATGACGTCGGTATTGTAACCGTTTCAAAAGGCTAACATAAGTTGAGAATAAGTGAAACTAACCGAAAGTTAATTGAACACTAACCTAAACTAACCAAATCTATTAAAATTGATTATAACGTATCGGAACTGCTTCAAACGGCTAAAATAAGTTGAGAATAAGTGAAGCTAACCGAAAGTTGATTGGAATACTAACCCAAACTAACCAAATCTATTAAAATTGAATATAACGTAACGGAATCGGTTCAAATATGATTAAAATAAGTTGAGACTATGTGAAACTAACCGAAAGTTCAATCGACGACTAACCCAAACTAACCAAATGTAATAAAATCAATATAACGTATCGGAACCGCTTTATATGACTAGCATAAGTTGAGAATAACTGACACCAACTGACAGTTGAATCGACGACTAACCCAAACTATCCAAATCTATTAAAATTGATTATAATGTATCGAAATGGATTCAGATGACTAAAATAAGTTGAAACTAAGTGAAACTAACCGAACGTTGATTGGACGACTAACCCAAACTAACCAAATTTATTAAAATTGATTATAACGTCTCGGAACCGGTTCAAATTATTAAAATAAGTTGAGACTAAGTGAAACAAACCGAAAGTTGAATAGACGACTAACTTAAACTAGCCAAATCTATTAAAATTGATTATAACGTACCGGAACTGGTTCAAATGAATAAAATAATTTAAGAC
>JAEQML010068847.1:0-17950 GCA_016904865.1 Pissodes strobi | reverse complement strand
CTGTTAAGATGGTGGTAGATTGTAATTTCAAGTTTTCATATCAACTCGGGAGAAAACTTTGCCTGTAACCGGAAAATTTATGGAAGGGGGAAATGAAAATTTTAATATAAAAGGTGAATATTTGCTATTTTAGTGTAGCGGAGAAAGAATGAACAAATTTAAATCGCCAAAGTTTTGTAATTAATAAAAAAAACTCGCTCTACAATAATACTACATTGTTACGTATGCGTATTAGTACTTCCTACTATGTGACAGCACGGTCATTGTGCTGAAGCGTAGTAGTAAAACTAAATATCATAGCCATCTTTTGGGGTTTTAAACTATACGCGAATTATGTGTTGAAGTCCAGGAGGAATTTATAAGCATTTGATTATGAATTCATACTGCGCTGCAGCAGAGGAGAAATTAGATGTCTTCGCGATGCAATTGATTTCTAGCAAGAGCGTCGTGGTCTAGAGGTTTAGATGGTTAGGTCTGAATTTAACGACTATCGGCGGCGGCCCGGGTTCAAATCCCGTTGCTTTTTTTTATTTTTTTTACGGTTAAGTTTCTAAAGAGTTTTTTTCTTGATTTTGGGCATGTCTTGGGTTAGTTTTGGTTAGCAAACACTTTTTTTCTTGATTTTGTGTATGTCTTGGGTTACGTTTGGGTTAGCACCTGGTTAGTTTCCTTTTCTTGAGCCCCCGTAGCGAGCGGAGGGCCATGTGAAAAGTGAATATGTCTTGGGTTAGTTTGGCTTAGCACCTGGTTAGTTTCCTTTTCGTTTTTTTTTTTCTTGATTTTGGGTATGTCTTGGGTTAGTTTGGGTTAGCACTTGGTTAGTGTCCTTTTCTCGAGCCCCCGTAGCGAGCGAAGCGAGCGGAGGGCCATGCGAAAAGTGAAATATTTTGCTTTCCTGTATTTTAACACATTGGAGTGTTGCAGCGCAGTATGAATTCCTAATACGCGTTCATAAATCCCTACGTGATTTCTGTGCTGGCGCACGGTAGGATTTTTAAACTATCTTGACAAAATGGATCATTTAATTCCTCCTGTATTTCAACACATTGGAGTGTTGCAGCGCGGTATGAATTCATAATACGCGTTACGTATAGGCCTGTATAATTATTCTCCAACGAAAATAAAGTTAATAATTTCAAACAAGCATGACGTATTAAGTCTGCTGAGACCGTATCCTAGCTGTACGTCGACCCAAAAAAATGCATCGCAGCAACTTACACAACGAAGCAGGTAACCGGGTTAACAATTAAATGATAACATAATCTCATCATTTTTGTATACATGTACAGGGTGGCTCGAATTCGTGTCTATGTATGGGGAACTCGAAAACCGTAAGAGATACAGTGTCGGTCAAATTAAGGCAAAATTGCGCATTTAGATGCTTAACAATATGCCGTTTAGAAAGTTTTAAAATTCCGAGTATTTCCGGAGATATCCGGAAAAAACCGAAATTTTGATAATTCGTTTTATTTTTTTCCTGGGGTTATTTAAGAACGGATTTCAAATTGAATTGCACTTTTGCATTGCCACTTTTTTCGCTCTATCTAATGATGGTATCCTGTTTGAAATCCGACGTTTCGTCTTCAAGAGATCATCATCAACTTTCTTTTTTTAAATACGAACTTTAATTTTTTTTATCCTTTTTCAAATGGTATTGGCGTTATTAATATGACTATGTGTTTTTGTTGTTTTTAATTTTTATTTTAATTTTTATTATTTTTTTTTTAATTATAGATTGTGCTTTGGCGTAATTTTAAATAATTTGAGGTAGGTACTTTTGAAATTTTTGTATTCTATAACAATATTTTATTTTGTTTTTTGTATTAAATGCAAAGTTGGAGCGTATTAAATAAAAAAATAGTAAAATTATTTCTTACGAGAATATGGCCATGAACTATTACTCAAACAAGTTGCTTACTGCAAAGATAAAATATTCTCAACTTTTAACCAACTAAAAATGTATTTATTAGAGAACATCAACAATTTATAATCATACTACGTGATACTATAGGTACTTTGATGGAAAAACACCTATTGGAATTTTGCTTATAAATAAAATGCACTAAGCAAGTTGTTTGAGTAATAGTTTATGGCCATATTCTCGTAAAAAATAATTTTACTATTTTTCATTTTTAATACGGGCTCCAATTTTCCACTTAATACAAAAAACAAATAAAATATTTTTATAGAATATGAAAATTTCAAAAGTACCTACCTTAAATTATTTAAAATCACGCCAAAGCAAAATATATAAAATAAAAATAATAAAATAAAAAAAAATAAAAAAAAACACATACTCATATTAATAACGCCACTACCATCTGAAAAACAATAAAAAAATAAAGTTCGTATTTACAAAAAGAAAGTTGATGATGATCCCTTGAAGACGAAACGTAGGATTTCAAACTGGATATCATCATTGGATAGAGCGGAAAAAGTGGCAATACAAAAGTGCAATTAGATTTGAAATCCGTTTTTAAATAAGCCCAGGAAAAAAATAAAACGATTTTTCAAAATTTCGGTTTTTTCCGGATATCTCCGTAAATACTCGGAATTTTAAAACTTTCTAAACGGCATATCGTTAGGCACCTAAATGCGCAATTTTGCCTTAATTTGACCGACACTGTATCTCTTACGGTTTTCGAGTTGCTCATACATAGACACGAATTCGAGCCACCCTGTACATATCGCTGTGCTAGAACAATACTAGGACAACTTAAAAAATGCCAATTTTGAGTTATCCAGACCATTATGATGTAAAAAATTGCTCTATCTGGCGTTATAGTAAGATTTATATAAAATTCATTCATTTGAACGCAATATAGTTTTTATCCTACTATTGTAATATGGGTCATTTCACATTAAAGCGACATACGCATGTCTTCTTAATTTCTTCAAACAAATAATAATTTTATATCTCCAAAATTATATCAACTACGAGCAATGCTTGATATATTTTAGGAACAATAATTCTTGTTTCGAACGAAGCAAGATTATTTTGAAAAAAAATCGCTCAAACCATAAAATTGTAATTACCCTGGCCTGTCCGCAAGCCATTCATATCTCTTGAAAACTGTCATAGTATGACATTTTAGTAAAACTATCTAATCAACAAAATAATACAGTTTTATCCAAGTATTTTCCATGTACCAAGGCCTCAGAAGGCGCAAAAAAAATAATAATTTCAAAAATATACGAAATATTTAAGTTGTCCTCAATGTATTGTGTAATTCCCCTGTGAAATCAAATTTAATAATTTTAAAACGGAATTTTCATACTTTCTTATATTCCACGATACTTTTGGCAACAATGCAATATGATGTTGTTGCTATGCCAAATGGAATTTAACGGTCAAACATAAATCTAAATCAGTAGCCGCGTGGCTTTCGAGTTGTCATGTCGTTTCGGTGCCAGTCACTTTGTAATTCCACTGTGTCATCATATTTTCTTTGAAAATGTAAGTAAAATGTTATTACTAGCTAATAAGTATCTTCTAGAATGATGTAGGATACATTGAAGAAGTATCTATATTTTCCATTATATGTTTAAAAAAATATAAGGAATTTCTTGGAAATCTGTAATTCCCCTGGCGTAATCCCCCTGTTGAATTTTACGACAGGGGAATTACGTCTTTAACAGGGGAACTACATTACATAGTAAGTGTATACAAAATATGTTATTTTTATTGCAGATTTGTGTAACAATGGCTAAACAACCAATAAAGAGCAGATAAGAAATATTAGAAAAGAAAAGAATAGCGGAAAGGGCTAGGTATCAGAGAATAAAAAACGATAGGCAAAAGTATGCTGAACAAAAGGAGAAAGAAAAATTAAAATATCTGAAGAAAAAGGATCAGGGAAAAGTGAAGGCAGCAAAAAGATATGACTCCTAGGGAAAATCGAGAGGCTAGAAAACGCTGGAGAAAGAATATCAAGGCTTTCCGAGCAAGGCAATTCAATCTCAAAAAAGAAACTTTACGATTTATGAGAGAAAACTCGCCAACCTCTCCAGATGCTGATGAAAATTCAAACGCTTTAGACAACGAGATGATGGATCAAAGAAAAATAGTTGCCAGGAAAAGGGCAGAAGCCATAAGAAAGAGGAGAAATAAAGAAATAAGAGAAAAAGATGTACAAATAAAACTCCTCAAAATGAAAGTAGAAAAATACAGGAAAAGGCTAAAGCGCGCAAGAAAAAATCATCAATTAAAAAACCCGATAACTCCCAATACGAAAGTTTGCACAAATGTTGAACAACTTCTAGTCAATTCAACTGAAGAGGCTAAAAAGCAAGTTACAAGAAAATTATTCCTCACTGAACACCTCAAATGAAAAAATTACGTTTACGAAAGCAGTTACGGGACCAATAGTTCGCAAGCACAATGTTTGGAAAAACATTGAATGTATTACCTCAAGAAGACTGAGAACTGCTGTAAGTTCATCAAAATCGTTTATGCATTCAGGAGAAAGACTGAGTAGGTGCTGTTTGCAAAAGAACGGCATATAGGTGTGTTTCAATGGGTAAAGACGTTAGTTCCTTAGATGTTTTAGTTAAAATTATTCAGGAAAATTGTCCATCTATTAAGACCCACATTATAAACAACAATGATATTGAAAAGATGTTTGATATTATAAATCAAAATAAAACAAAAATTATACCATTTGTGGGGACTCTAAGGGTTCATAAAGTTTATGGAAATACCAAAGTTCCTGATAAAATTGTATTAAAGTACCTTAGTTGTTTTTGCATGAAAGAAGGCTGTTATCATTACAAGTTAGGTGAATTGCATTATTCTAATTTAAAACAAAAAAAAAACGTGTTTTGTTAATTGAAGAAGTGTACTCAGAGTCTGATTCAGAAGAAAAGGAGTTAGTAAACCCTGCAAGTACTGCTCAAAATCAAACTGCTGGCTTCGAATTAGCTGGAGTGGCTCGATGCTCTGGTGCTGGACCTCCTCGGTACATGCCTGGTGATTATATACTAGTTAAATTATGCTCGAAAAAAAAAATACCTATAAATATGCCGCAATCTGTTTGGACGAAGTAGAGGAAGAAGAAGGAGAAATGAAAGTTACGTTTCTTAAATTATGTAGTGAACATGGCACAGTATTCAAAGTGAATGATAAAGATGTTTCTCATGTACCACTGGAACACATCATTGACAGGTTACCCATACTAAGTATTATGTTAAAAGGAGATCGATGTTTTTATAAATTTTCAAAGCGAATTGATGTGTTTGAGCCGTAAATTGTTCTTCCAGCTGTTTATAAAGAAATCGCTTTTTCAGTTTTTATTCTTATATTTTTTGAAGAACTAATTTGAAGAATATATTTTGTCCGTTGTTGTAGGTACATTATACAACAAAGTTAGTTTTTAAGTTGTTTTTTATGATTGATGTTTTATTTTGTTATGGAGCTAATTTAAGACTGTACGCCCATTGTTTTTTTTACTAAGGTCTTAAATTTACTGATGATTCTCAGATTTTTTTTAACTGTTTTGAGATTGTAGAGTTTAAGTTTTATTTTTTATTAACTTTAATACTTATTTTTTGAATGTTCCTGTTGGTTACAGAGTTAGTTAGCGGACTATTAGTTGAATAAAAGAGATTATTAAACTTTTGTATGCATCCAGTTGGTTTTAATATTTATGAATGTCATTACCCTGTCACAAAAAAGTAATTTCCCTGGTAGGTGTAATTGCCCTGGATGATGTATTTCCCCTGGAAGGTAAAAATTTGGAAAAAGACTAGAAATTTGTCTGGCCCTTCGGGCAGCCAAGTTTACATACAGTATTAACGCAATTAAAAATGTTAATTTATATCTGGAACGAATTTCATGCTGTTGCCACTTTCACTCTATAAATTGTCGCCTTAATGTGAAATGACCCATATATAATTTTAATTGGTTTAATGGTATATCTTACTATTTCACTAAAAATAAGAAGATTCATTTCAATATAATTGCTTTTTTAAAGTTATCTTAGTATTGCGCCAAGTTATTATATAATACTCGATAAAAATCAGAAAATCTTTAACGATGTCTCAGTATTGAACCAAATATTTGTCCAAACTTGTCGGTCCAGCTCGCTCGATTAGTCTGCTGTCGACTGCCAATACTGCCATAGAGTACGGACGTTCACGTGTTACTAAGTAGGTGATAATTGTTATCGTCCTCGCGCAATTATGCAATCGTTGTCCAGTAGAACGAAAAGAATTCTCCAAGAAGCCGCAAGATGTGCTATTTCAACAGAAAGTGAGGATGTGCCAAATATAGTAAGTAAATATACAGGGTGCTCAAAACGTATGGAATAATAACTCTGAAACCCTTATTGTACCTACCGGTGAATTCGTTTTTAAAATAATTGATTGACTTATGAAGGTGGCATCCGAAAAAATATTTTATATGATACAGTCTGATACCACATGTTGGGGCACGCTGTAAGTTATTTTAATTAATACTTGTAATACACATTGGGGCAAATTAAAGTTCAACACTTTTTCTATCGTAATAAATATTTTATTTATGAACCGATTTTAGCCATGTTTTTTGATATTGTGATAAAAAAAAGAGATTTAAATTAAAATGTATCTTTAATTTAAAAAATAATACAGGGTGGCCAAAACTAAAGCAGTTTTTCTAAACCTTTGCTTTTAGAGTCGTTGCGCGGGTTTATTGTTTTAGTTGAGAATAATTAATAGCTTTTTAATCGGAAATTGCTGGTTTGAAGTTTCTTGCTAACATGAGTGAATAACACGTTATAACTTTATTTATGGTTATGTTGAAGCATTGACTTGAGATGTTTTTGATTTTGACACACATGCGTGTGAAGTATTATTATTTTAAAAATTAATTACGAATTTTCTACACCATCTTCTATCAGAAAAATGCAAACAGCTGTTTGATGTACGAAGTATAGTACAGTTAAAAACCGGTGAAAAATTAATTATTGGTAAATGAAACCATACACCCGCGCAACGACATTTAAAGCACTGGTTTAGAAAAACTCCGTTATTTTTTATCACATTGTATTTTTTAAATGGTTTATATTCTCACAAATCCAGAAATGATTAAAATCGGGTCACAACTAAAATATTTATTACGAGGTAAAAGGTGGGGAGCTTTAATATGCCCCAACCTGTATAGCCTATTTGTAGATAATTTATGATCTGAAATAAATACTAATTAGTGTTTTTAAATCTAAGTATAATATCTTTTCAGAATACGAATGATTTTGAACAATACGGCAGGATACTAAGCGGAAAAACAGCGACTACGCCAACCTTGGGGTGGTAAGTTTCCTAATACCTATGTTCTAGCTAGCAGATTTCATGAGTTGACTGTTTACTTGTTTATTTCAGACTGGAGATATTTGGCATCAAAGAGAAAATGAAACTCAAACATATTTGTTTAGTAATTTAGAAAATAGTATATTGTGTAACTAGGAGGAAAAGCAAAACATTCCTGGATGACTATGGTAGTTGCTGAACACAGGAGTCCAGGAATGTGCTTTTCCTACGAGTTGCACATACTATTTTTTATCCGATCGAAATTAATTAGAATACGTAGTTATATAAATAGAGCCAAATATTACTGTAAATAAAAACGGTGTTTTAAATTTAAACTCAACATAATATCAAGTTTTGAAACGAGCGAGCTTGAAGTTTATTACGTAGCTACGGAAACTACAGCTAAATGTTACTTTTGATAGACGTCAGATGTGACAAACAAGGCGTTTGAATATGACATAAATGTTACATTCCCGGCCTAGGACGGGAATGTTATATTCCCGGACTGTTATTTTCTATTCTTGTACAGTTTGCGGTGAGAAAACACATCGGAAAGGTGTCGTTTTTCGTCCGATCGGATAAAAAAAACGATGTGGAAAAGAACCTTCAAAAAATCAAGGCAGTTTTTGGGGAAGAAAATAATTTTGCTGGGGTAAGCATAGAAGTTGATGCTCCCAGTCCATTCGATGACAGTGATGCCGATATAAGTTATTCGTCAGAAGGTGATAGGTCTAACACAAGTTCGAGCAGTGAAGATGAAGAGCTACCCAAAAAATGCAAAAAAATTATCAGAAACCCGCCAGCGTGGCGACGAAATATTAAGAAAAGGAAGGTCAATACTGGAAAAGAATATTTGTCTGAAGGTGGAATCATCAAGAGAGGAAAACGAGTACAGCAGGGTTGCACAGAAACGTGTAGGCTAAAGTGTAGCCAGAAAATTAATCATGAAAATAGATTAAACATTTTTTACAGTTTTTATAAAAAATGTGGCGATAAGAATATTCAGAGGAATTTCATAAATTCTTGTATAAGCCCAACGAAAGCAAGACAATATCGTAATGCAAAACCTGACTGCAAGCGATCCCTTAATTATTCGTATCATTTCAAAATTGACAACGAAAAAATTAAAGTTTGTAAACTAGTTTTTAAAACCACTTTAGACATAAGTAATACAGCTATCAGTACGGCTATTGCTAAAAAAAATGACATCGGAATGGTTCTAACAGATGATAGGGGGCGGCATAATAAACATAAAAAACTTGATGAAAATTTGCGACAAGGTGTAATTGATCACATAAATACCTTTGCGAGAATCGAATCCCACTACTGCCGCAAAGATAATCAAAGAGAATTTATTGATGGGGATCTTACTATTGCAGAGATGTATAGACTTTACGTTGAAGATTGTCGGGGTACAGGTAAAGCAGTAGTAAAACATTCTATGTATTCCCACATTTTTAACATGTGTTTTAATATTAGCTTTTTTCGACCAAAGAAAGATCTATTTGCATTGTGGGATGAATGCGAGTGACAAGTCAACCCTGCAAGAAAAATTTGATTTACATCAACTAGAAAAGGAACTTTCCCGCAAGGAAAAAACTAAAGATATCGAATTAGCACCATCAAATAAAGATGTAAATGCCATATTTGTTTTTGATTTGCAGGCTGTAATACCGTTACCTTGCGGAAATATTTCTAGTTTTTCCTATAAAAGTAAGATAAATTGTCCTAATTTTACCATTTTTGATCTCGTTAGCAAAGACGGAATCTCTTATTTGTGGCACGAGGGAGAGGCACGTAGAGGTAGTAATGAAATTTCGACTTGTGTTTATAATTTGCTCACACGCAACTGCATTGGAAAAAATGTTACATTTTATTCTGACAACTGCGGGGGTCAAAATAAAAACAAATTTATGGCTATTATGTTTATTTACACTGTAAGAAACTATGATGTGAAATCGATAACTCATAAATTTCTTATTGCGGGTCATTCCCAAAACGAGGGAGACTCGATGCATTCCTGCATAGAGTCTTCGAAGAAGGGAGCTCTGTTAAGTGGACCATTGTTTACTCCACAACAAGTGGAAATGGTTATTAAATTAGCAAAAAAAATTAGGAAAGCCTTACCTGGTAAACAATATAAAACATACTGATGTAATAGATTGGAAAACTTAGTAGTAATTTTGGAAATTTTATCAAAAATACGAATGGCGAGAAGGTATTTGGAGCAATATAAAAACATTCCGTATAACCAAAGATGATCCAAATACTATTTATTATAAGGACACCTTTGAAACAGACACTTTAAAAAATCAACGTTACTCAAAAAAATAACGAAGATGGCAGACCTACTCCAGCGTATATCGACAGGCCCAAAATCACCTATAAAAAAAGGAGGACCTCTCAAGCTTGCTTAAGCATATTCCAACAGAACATCATGCTTTTTTTAAACTTTAAAAGCATTTAAAAAGGGGCAAAAAGTAGAGCATCAAGATAGTGAATAACTTTTTTCCAAGGGGACGAATACCCATATTTGTGCTAATTTAATGTTTTATCGTCTCTACTTGACGTTTTGTGTTGTATCTAAGTGTAGTTCTGAAGTAATGACTTTTTTTGTTATTTGTTCCAAAAATAGACTTAGTTTAGTTTATTGCCAACTTTAAAAGTGTATTCTCATTTATTTTATGTTTCTCTGTATCTTTGAATACTTGTTTTGTGGAAATAGAAATTATTTTGTACTACTACTGTTTTCTTTTATGCGACATTAGAAAGACAACTTCCGAAATATTAAATTAAAAAGACAAGAAACAAAATTTACACTAAAAACAGGGTAATACTAGGTTATCTTAAAAACTAAAAAATATAGTTAACTTTGCTGATTTTCTAGAAAATAAAGAACAATACAAAGACATTTTCAACAAAAGTAATAATAACTTTGACAAATCAAATAATTAGGCAATTCACTAAGATAACTTAAACCAAAAATCAAAACAACTTCTAGAAATTTCGCGTTTTGCTAGAAGAATACAAGGACATCTTCCAAAATTATTATTATTAATTATTTTAATAAAAATTGACACTTATTAACAATGGTAATATTTACAGTAGGTTTTTATAGGTAAATGACGACGAATTGCATTAAATAACATGATTCGTTTAAATAAAAAATAGCATTATGGCAATTTAAACATTAAAAGTCGATTTTCTCGAAATGAGGTTTCTTAAGTTGTCCTAGTATTGTTCTAACACAGCGATATGTTTTATAGTATTTAGATTAGGAACTTTTTTGTATAAATACGAATCAAATTGTTAATAAAATCAGTACAAACCTAAAGCTGTTTGACTCAACTACTCCCTTTGAAACCCTTCAAAGGCTACTTACTCTACATGTCTAGAAAATGCCCTACTATACAGTCTACAGTAAATTAAACAAGCAAGGGCTGACTAGACATTTGAGGCCTTGAGATTGTCGGTGTACTTTAAATTGTTTATTGGATGTCTTGCGTTACTTTGTATAATAAAGTTTTACTCTTACGACCTATATAACGTGACGCCACGCCTTGGGATGTTAAAGAAAGCACTTTAGTTAAAAATAATAACAATATCTATTGGTCAAAGATTTGGCAAATTTACACTGTTCCCGACTAGTAAGGTACGAATGCCTTTTGCGGCGGCGCCTTGGCCTTCGAAAGCGCACCATTGTAGAGGCAAGCTATAATATAACAAATATTGGTACGGGGTAACCCGGGAGAAGGCCGAAAAGGCTTGGCTATACCAAACAACACTCTAGCTTGCTTCTGTGGGACATCGCAAAGTTGATTTGAGTTCCTTCCTATTATTTCGAAAAGCTGCTGCTGGGTCTTGAAAATAATCTCTCGCTAATGTGTATTGCCCGTCGACTCGGAAGTTCGAAAAGTCATAGTGGACTAACTCCGATGTATACTTAATATGCCATCGAGTCGACTACTCATTATTGAAAATTCTCAGGTAGTGTGCCAACCCATAAGCTGATCTCACTGTCAGGCCAGGGGAGATATAAGTGTGCCATCCCCGCTATCTAATGTAACTAATAGGTAGCAGATACCATAAAACGTCTATGAGCAGCTAGGCTGACTACTTATAGACACAGGGACGGTGGACGATTATAATCAGAATAAAAAATATAAAGCAACTCGAAGTAGATTCTTGGATCTAAAAGTCGCTGAATATCAAGTGCTCATTATAAGGTAACAACAAACCAATGTCAGGCAAGATGCCTGACTGACTTTACTACTGCGTGAAGTTTTGGATGTCTTAATTTGGTTTGGTAGGTCTTCCTGCCGGATCTGATCTTGGTTTCTCGTACCTTGCCAATTGTTTGGGGTTATCTATACGCCCTTGTAAGGAGTGTTGGATAAATCCCTATCGAAGCTTGAATGCCGGATTAGTTTTCTGGCTCAATCCAAGGGAGTAGTTCAGTACTTAAAGTCATACGCATTGCTCAGGGGACTTGTTTCAGCAACTGCCTAATAAACAGTGATACTTCAGTCACGCTTCTAAGTTCCAAGTGGCCAAAATCTGGAAATATTCAATACATTACTCAGATATGTGTCGCTAGAGCTTTAATAGACTAATTGGTAGTCCTGCCAGTTTTGTGTAGATCAGAAGGGGCGCTTTCATAGCTTCACTTTGGACTCTTTCGTATCTCGAAATGGGAAAAACTAAGTGCGAAGAATTGCTTCTTACCCTTCGGAATGTAGGAAACAACTTCGGAGTTGTTTCTTGCCTCTTCGCACTCTAACATAAAAACAGTTACTTCAAGCGGCCTCTCGAGCCGCGTTACTGGCAACTCTTGGAATGCGCTCGGAAAGTTAGACTGCCCCAGAGCACTTGTTCTAATAGCGTGCCTAATTGCAGTCAAAACTGAGGCACATTTTTACCATACTATCTATGATTATTTACTCATTATTTATAATGGATTCAGAATCCAAACCACTTAACCCCAAGTTAGATAAATATAATCAGAGCAAACTCGATTGATTGATCGGCAATTTAACATGAGTTTTGAAACTGAAACTTGCGAGATTAACCAAAGGGTAAGTGACGCATGGGATGCTATTACACTACATGAAGAAACACTTTAATTTCTATCGTTTTAGAATAGTACATTAAGATACTAGTTTTAAAAGACCATATTTAATCGCACGAGCACGAAATTAGGAAACGACCAGCTTGCGGGGAGTTTCCTAACGTGCCAGTGCGCTAAATGTCTTTTAAAACGTGTATTTTATACTATTTTTTCTATTTTGCACGTTTTTTAATGAAAAACATTAATTTATTCAAGTCGCGATCAAAAATTGGACGGCCATCTTGTCACTTTTGACGTCTGTATTATTAGGAATCCCATTCAAAACGGTGTCGAAATTTTTGCTAGTGAGCCTTGACATTGAACAATTTTGTTAATATCATAGCAACCAGTCAACAAAAGTAGTGTCGAAAAGAGCTTCTTTTCGACACTACTTTGCGTATCGAAGACTTTTTTATGATACCAAAATAAAAAAAATATTGTACAATCTGTGACATTTATACCAGGAAATCGCAGAAGAAATTGACTTGATATAGGGAAACATGTACGAGTTTTAAGCATCTTACATTAATTATGATTTACCGGGCGCATGCGGTAAAATGCCTTAAAGATGCATTCTGCAACGGACATTATTGGCAGTCAATGACAGTGTTTAAAATGAAGATGACAAGAATTAAGGAGACGTCTGATTTACTCCATACAATGATACGAAATATTACAGGTGAATATAATCAAAATATTATAGTCAACTGTAATATTTCAGGCTCAATAAATAGCCCATATAATCCATTTATCATCAGATGTCCAGTTACAGCAGGTCCTGATATTATTTATTACATTATTGAAACCTATATCTTTTATTATGAAAACAATTTTCATAAGAAACTGTTTCCGTATTTATTATAATGATAATAACGTTTCATCCATCTGGATATAAAATATATTCTAGATTTATGTATGACACACGCCGTCTAAACACGTAAGCAATTTGTCATTTAGGGTTTCCCTCGTTATAAACCTTACGGAAGGGAGCGACCCTTCCAATTTTTATACATCACTTCCAGACGACAACTTTGAACATAACTCTACTAGGCCAGTTGTAAAGAATTAAGTGTGCGATGCAAAAATAACGTATGAGGTTATTTGGTTTATAACTTAATTTATTTCTATCAATAATTGTGATTTGATTTCTTTTATATCGCATTATCGTTTTCATCAAAAACAGGTTATTTTACTCTTGCCTTGAAGAAAGCGGTGACTAAATGGCAACCGCTTAATGCGTATATCGACATTTTGTCAGGAAACAGAATCTAAAACGATTAATAGATAGGGCGGATTTTAGGCAATTATAAACTTTAATTGGCAATTACATGGATTTTGTTGAAAATTGGAGAGATGTTGCTGCCCTGGATACCATGAAGTAGCTATCATATAATCAATCCTTTTTGTCCATAGCGCCCATATACCGATTAACTTATTTTTTTAAAAATACAGTGGTGTTTTAAAACAGTGACTCCAAAATATATTTACTAAATTTGTGTCAGCTTAATAAATCTGCCGAAAAAAATAGGCAAAATCATAATATACATAGGGGCTATACTTATGCAATTTCTTGGATAATGATTTCAATAAGAAACAAACCAAATGATCGAATAGAATAATTAATTTCGTATTAAATATCTATATCAGTCCATTGAGCTGCGATGAACTGTTCTTACAATTTACTTAACACGACAATTTTAGGGCTATGAATTATACCATACTCTAAGGCTAAGGTACCGTTCTGTCGACCTTAAAGTTTGAATTATCACGCTTTGCTACCATATACGTTAGGTGAGAAGAGATGATAAAAAAGCTGCTTTGGTGAAAGCAATAACAATTTCCATTGGTCAATGCCTTAATGCATTTAAGCTTTACTCGATTATGATAATGCGTATGTCTTTTCAGTTGAGGTATACTTGGAATTATTTTTAAAAGTCTCGGTCACTGTTTATTATACAGTTTCAGAGTTATGTTGTATTTTATTTATGGTTTTCTTTGGCTTAATTTCACTGAAAGTTTACACTGTACTTTAACTATTTGACAGATTCTACTTTTAAATTATAATTCTTAAAAATTTAAGAAATTTATCCTATATTCGACTTTACTCGAAACTCGAAGCTCAAGCACCAGTGTGCTGTGTAGCGCAGTTTTAGCTAGGAAGTTATGTTGCAGGTTAGAACCCCCCGAACACTATACAAATGTGTGCTGTAGCGAGCTAGTTGAGCGAAATCGGGTGAGAAAAAGGTCTGCCGAACTGACACTTCACTTGAGTATTCATATTATTATATAATTCAGCAGGTTTTAGGTTCATAATTTCTTGCGTTGATTGTTCGTCTTGTTTATGATTTGGCCTCAATATTTACAATATATTTCCAAGTTCAAGTTCAAATTTAGGCCAGGATAATATTTGCTTATGCTTTGCGTTTAGTTAGGGGTTCCACTTCTTCCGTCAATCAGGATGAAAATACAAAATATCTCTCGATACCATATAATCCTCAGTATACTAGAGGACTCCAAAAAGGTCTTTAAGGAAGTAGGTTTAAAATTAGTATACCAAACTCAGTTTAACAGTAAGAAATTATTAGGGGGTCCAAAAGACAAAATTGAAATATTAGAAAGAAGTGGAATATAAGAAATTGGATGCATGGATTGTAACCAAAAATATGTTGGGCAAACTAGAAGATCTATACAAACGGGATTCAAGGAACACATAGCTCATTTAAAGTATGGTAGAACAGAAAAATCAAGTGTTGCCGAGCATGCTTTTGATAATAATCATAGAATAACAATCAAAAATTTAAAATTAATTCATAATATAACTGATAGGAGATTATTAGACGCATATGAAAGTATGGAAATTATTAAATCTAAGAATAGTTAAAATAGAGATAGAGGGCCTATTCCGCATAGTCCATTGTATTGGTTGATCGAGCGTGACTAGTGGGATTCCAGGATTGGTTCCTTCGGTTCCGCTTAATTAAGCAAACATTTAGTATAAAAGCAAGTTTAACGTAGTCATACGTTGAAAAGAACTGTCCGAAAACCTTGATGCCTCAGAAGTAAGAAGGGCAAAAGCAACTGAAACAAAGACCAGTGAAAAGATGGAAGCCAATTCTAAGGACATGAAAAAGAGATTTATGAATGTAGTTAATAGTTTGAGAGCAGATATCCAATGTCTGACTAGCAACAACCAATAGCTCAGTGATATATTAATAAAGTATGATAGTAATTCCACTCATGATATTCACATTCCCGTCATGTGAATCTGACAAATATCTTCAGAATCAGATATCTCTGATAACAATTCACTACAACAAAATCTCACAAAAGAGAAGAACTTAACCCATCTTCCTAAAAAAAAGCACACAACCTACTTCCGTTAAGACAGTTTCTGGTGTGAGGCGTAACCGAACATCGGAAGTCGTGCAAGCACAGGAAAAGCTGTTTCTGGATGTGCAATGAACGATATTTTTCATAATACCTCTCTGAAATCAAAACATAAAGATAAAATTATTATAATTTTACGTATCCAAAATCATGTCATAATACATTTTGAATTAAAATGTAAGCAAATGTCAAACTTGCAAGACAAGCAAGACACAGGTATTTATGTAATATTAATCAAGGGTTGCTATGGAAGTGGGTTTGTATGCTTTGTTGTAATTGAATAGGCAGCTAATTTTGAAGTACATGTGACAAGTAAGGTCAGAATAAATAAAATAATTTTGCTTAACATTAGACTAAAATGTAAATGTACTTGATTTATCTTGTAGACTGCATCACTGTATAATTTTAACCCAATTTATTATACTTTATGCTTATTCTCTAAATAACTTCAAATTTAGCACTTAAAATTAGGGAGCGGGAAAACTTTTCCCGCTCTCTAATTAGGGAGCGGGACAATTTTTCCCGTGCGGGTGCACCGGAAAGACTTACTTTCTTTGCTCTACAGAGACGTCGAAAATGATAGTTTTCAGAGAGGTATTAGTAAAAGGCAATTACAATCTTCAATAAACCTACCTAAAATGATCAATCATGAAATAAACAACCCTATCAACAATAATAATTTATCTGCTAACAGTTCCAACTCCGAAGTATCTACTCAACAGCAACTTTCTTTTACTAATGTTAAGATATTTACAGTTCCTTCAATCGTCATTAGAGAGAAATCCAAATATTCTGATGCTTCTAACGACTTCAACAGAAAATTAATTTCACAGTCCCTTAGGGTGTTAAACTGTTTCTAGACTTCAAATGATACATATTATTAACCAAATCTTTAGAGAAACAGATTTTTTTTAATCTTTCATATTTTCCTATGAAAAATCTTTTCATTTCGTTCTTCGAGGAGTTATGGAGGAATTAGTCCGCCCAAAACATTTAAACGGAATTAAAGGAACTTGATTTTGCACCTTCTAATGTCATTAGGTAGTACAACAAAGCTAGGAAACCAATCTCCCTTTTACTAGCCATTTTTCCAATAGAACAAAGAAATATTTCTAACTTAACTTCTCGCGATCAATGGTCAAAGTTAAAAGCCAAAGAACTAAAACGAAACATACACGATGTCATACTATTTGGTCATTCTCAATTCAAATGCTCGGCAAGTCCTTTTTTATAAGATCTGCTGAGCAACATCTTACTCCCAACCGACCTCAGGAAAAAAATCGCTGTTTTGGAGTGTGTGAACTGCGGAGGTGCTCAAACAGGCATCTTCCAAGGATGCGTTTATTATCCTAAAATCCTCAAACCCAAAATAATACCCTTTAATTCTAAAACATTAAATTCCAATTTTGAATGAGGCACACAAGATAATAACAAAGTTGCTACCAACCCTGTTCAAAACGGCTCCAACTTTGACTTGCAAATTTTCAGTTTTATCGCAGCCATGCACAATTTGCAGCAACAGATGCAGTCACTTGCACTAGTCTTAGCTAAGAATCAAAGTGCCCGTTGTTAAGTTTGATAAACTTGATTATTATTCCTTTCTTAATACCTATACCTCAATAATGAAAAAAACAACATTTTGCTGTAGTAGTATGACTAGTATGGCTAATAATAAAAGTATTTACCGGACCGGATATTACTGTCTCCTCAAAAAAGGACAAATAATGGAAGGTTCCATATCACATATTCATCAGCAAGCAAGTAAAACATCTATTTTCAATATTAAAATGATTTTAGGGGCCTAGACCGCCGTTATTGATACAATTTGCCTCGCGGACACTTCTGTTGCCTATAACTACGTATCGACCTAAGTATCTTACGGGATTACAAACACCTACGGAGTAGGGGGCTGGCGTCGGTCCTACCAACGGCAGTCAGTGGCAATATCAGTCAGGGATCTCAGATTCCTTGGGCATTGCCCCTCAATCGTGCTCAATTCTAGATTACCTAGTGGATATAGTGGAAGTATTAGCTTTTGTTCTAGATGTGTATTAATATGTCATGTAGGGAAAAATTGTTAAAAAACCCTACTTCTCGTTAAACGATACAAACATATCTATGTACAGAATTGGATAAAATTATGTACAAGATGAGATAATATTAATATATATA
>JAEQML010068846.1:0-17955 GCA_016904865.1 Pissodes strobi | reverse complement strand
TTCAGGGCTTAGAAGAATTTTAGGAGAAATCATTTTTGCACAGACAATTTAAGCACTTGACCTTCAACTGTAGTGCGCACCCTACAGCAACACCCCGAGAAAAAGGTTAGTTGCTAGTACCTTGAGTCAGCCTGCTTGTTTGCGTTCCCCCCATTCACGTATGTTCCTCTCTGGTCCTTCTTACTAGTCGTAGTTAAACATTGGGACTCCTCCATACTTTAGCTACTCGGCCTACGGGTGAAAAGCGAAAAGGCATAGGAGCCGAAAAAAGAAAATAAGACTTAACCTAAAGAATTCGGGCGCGTTCAAAGAGTGATAGGTTAGACAAGTGCGTACGGGAGGTAGCGAAGTTATACTGTTGCGGCTGGAGCTATCTTAAAAGAAGAATCAAAGGCTATTTCGTATATCATACAAAACCAGCACGGTCTCTGAACTGAGAGCTGTGTCCGGAGAGTAGTACCCAAACTAACCTTGTGTTGTATTTAATTCAGCCTGCTGCTGACAGACATTCTGTAATGGCTGCTATCTACAATTCTGCCGTACAATAGTAAAACATAGTAACTCGACTTACTAGATTTTACTTTAGTAACAATTTTCTGATTCAGCTCATCGAGATCTATCTGTAGCTAGTTAAATCTTGTTAAACGGACTTGTACTTTCCGAGTTATTACGTTATACGTTTTAGTATATTGACCTTAATTAACAGCTGAATAATACATACTCGAGTTACTTGGCTTACATTTTATTATAATATTTATTTATATAAAATTACTATAGTAAAAGCTAGTAACTCGAGTTACCATTTATAAAATTTTAATTTTATTATCTATATAGGCAAGTGTTCTAAAAGTAAACTATTTTTACAATCATAAAACCGAGTAACTCAACTTCTCTCCAAGGCGCAGCTAGAGAATTAGTGGGGGCTGCCTCAGCAACTTTGCTTAGCTGCCGCGCGCCGCGCCGCGTTAACGATCGCCAGTACGCCAGTCAGTCAGTCAGTCCTTCGGCGTCTCTGTGAGAGTATAGACACGTCAAATATTTGCTCGTAACAAGGCTTTTTTACGAAATGTCGAGCCGAATAAATAAGATAATGAGTAATCTTCGGAAAGAAAGGTATGTAATATGATTAAAAGCAAATATATCACTTTTGTAATTATTATTCTGTTGTTTTTTGTTTCGAAGGTACTAATCTGGAGGTTAAACAAATTCCTGTTTATTATACTCCTTTCTTTTGGCGGATCCTCACGTGATTTCTTTTAAGACTCTAATTTAATCCAAAATGAGATTTTTAGATATAAAGCCAATGGCAGTAAGAGAAACGGTTTGTTATTATTACTGTTACTGATGGCAAATTTGGATTAGATCAGAGATTTAAAAAATCACGTAATGACCAAGTTAAAAAAAATAACAGGAGTAGGTATATTAAATTTAATATTATTCTTAATTTCATGATTTTTCGCTTATCTAATAATTATTTTTTTTAGAATTCAAGAAGGAGACCGGGTACAAGCAGTAAGGTTGATGCAAATGAAGTTTCCCCTGCTGATGTCTCAGATCAAGATCCTGACTTTGATCCCATAAATCCCGAACCGAGATCAAGGAAACGTTTGCCAAAGTATTTTACCGAGAAAGATCTGGATTTACCAAAACTTTCGAAATCCAGCTTTAATGAAGTAGAGTCAAGTGCAAAGCGTATAAGGTTTATATATTACAAAGAAAAAGAAGGAAATGTGCTTCCAAGCTCAGAAGCGTGGGAAATTAAAGGATTAGGTGGACACCATGACATGGATTATGCTTTAGAAAAACTAAGGGAATCCAGTTTCATCAAAAGTTGTATAAATATTATTACCGAATCTAATAATGTCAAACCTGATACGGAATTTCATCACCTTACCCAGTCCCATACTACCCAGCATATCACCGAGTCTTGTGCTGCCCCGAGTACTAGTCAGTCTGATGTCCAATACGATATTGCCCAGTATGATGCTGAGTCTTCTAATCCAAAAGGAACTGGGAAGGGAAGAAAGAAAAATAAGAAAATATCTGAAAATCAGCTTAGGTCGCCATGTAAGAGTTTTTGCAGGAAAAGACGTTCAGAAAAAAATTCAGATGATCAACGAAGAGGTATTTTTGATTATTTCAGCAAACTAGACTATGGTAATAAACAATTATTTTTTCTTAAATATATCGAAAAAAATGAAGTAAAATTTAGAAAAGTAGACGCAGAAACAAATAAAAAATATACAATTTCATACAAATTGCCGATCGCTTATAATCAAGAAGAGTCCAGTACATGTCCACAAAACATCATCGTTTGTAGGCCAATGTTTCTCCATACATTGGGTAATAAGACCGACGGCGATGGTATTATCACGTCCTTTTTAAGGAGAACCTGCAATGATCTTCCTAACATTGAAGATAAAAGGGGAAAAGCACATGGAAACAAAATGAAAGAAGTGCAGAAAAAAAAATTATCGAGAAATTAAAACACATATAGAATCGTACCATCCTCAGGAATCACACTATAATCTAGCTCATGCTCCCAACAGAAGATATCTCCCACCTGACAAATCTATACATAAAATGCATAAAGACTACAACACCAAATACTCACCGGTTTGTTATGAGACATATCGGAAAGTTTTTGACAAGGAAAATATCGGATTTGCCGTTCCATCGCAAGATGAATGTGGATTATGTACCAATTATAAACAACATAATCATTTAAGTGAAACAGGACATACTTCTCCGCAACTTCATGATAAAACCCCAGCAGAATCACAGGAACCAGCTCTAAAGAAAAAGCAACATGGAAAAGAACCTGAAACATACTCAAATGTTGCAGTTTTAGCTCAGTGCTCAACGTGTAATAAATATAAGATTCATAAATCCAGATATAACATTGCGAGGCAAATGTACGCAGATGATGTTAATAATATATCTAGATCTGAAAGTGATGAGATTGAAATATATGCGGTTGATATGCAAAAGGTATTACTGTTACCAAAAATGTCCATCAAAAACTCATTCTTCGTAAGTAGACTAGTTGCTTTTCACGAAACGTTTGCGACCTTGAAATCTACAGATTTAAATAAATGCGTACTTTGGCATGAGGGCATTATGGGAAGAAATGCTCCTGACGTTGCCTTGGCGTATTATAATATGATTATAAGGTTAAAAGCAACAACCAAACACATAGTGTTTTGGGCAGATAACTGCACCTCGCAAAACCAAAACTGGATTTTATTTACTGCATGTTTTATTTTTGTAAATGCAGGCTTGGGTCCAGAATAAGTCACTCTGAAATATCTTGAACCGGGTCATAGCTTCATGAAACCCGATTCAATACACGGCCAAATAGGAAAAAAATGGAAAAAAATCAAAAAAGATTTTAGACTTTGAAGATTTAATAAGCTTGGTTAAATCGTCAAATAAAGCCAATGAAATAATCGGTCTTATATGCGAAGATTTTAGATTATTTGAAAATGGTTGCATTCAAAGAAAAAAAAACACAACCGATGTTCCTAAGCTTGCCGATATTAAATCTGTCCAGTTTCGAAGGGTTCAAGAAAACTCTTTTACAAAAAAGATTTAGAAGACACAGAATTTACTGATGTTTCGGTTTTAAACCCTAAATTTAAACTAGAACTGCCGAGGAAATGCGTAACAAATAGAGGAGTGAATACTAAGAAAAAAGAAACTATTTTAAAAGAATTGCTACCTTACATGCCCGCCAGAAAGCACATATTCTGGAAAGATTTGCCAAGCTCAGACGATAAAGAAGACTTAGGGCAGGCATGTACAAATATCTGATGTATTTTTCAAAGCCTAAATAATTATTATTTATTTAAAATAAATTTTATTTACTCGTGTAAAGTAGTAGCTTCTAATATTTTTTTCAAAATATTTAATTTAAGTTTTTATTTCTCTACGTTTCAAATTTAGAATACATATTTTTTATTATAAGTTTGTAAAAGTCTAGATTGTAGTTTTTAAAAATCTAGTTTTTAGTTTCTGAAGAAGAAAAATTTCTTATTTTTCTGCTGGTTTTGTTACTGTAAAGTTTATAATAAATCTTCATTATTGGTATCAAATATTTGTTCCATTTTATATGTTTAAGACACCATATATGACTTTCCTTAAATCGACTTGCTCTAATATACAGTAAATGGTTTAAAGGGAAACTACTCAGGAAATCGAGTTACGTCTATGTAGTCAATTAAAGTGGATAAAAAGAGCAACTTAAGTTACTCGGTTTTACTGTAGTTTTTATGTCCACAATCAAAATAAAGACGTCAGCAAATCGACTTACTATATTTAACTATGGTAAAACGGACAAGTAGTTGCTGCATAGTAACTATATATTTATTAATAGCAAATTATTATTTATAAATATTGATTTTTTGATACAAACATTAAAAAGATAGTAATAATTTATACATCTTTGCCAAATCTCAGTTCCCTAACCCTTCTATGAGTAGAATTACAAGTAAATGAAAATGAAAAATTTGAATCCTCAATATCCTAAACTAGCAATTTTTGAGTTACTAGGTTTTACTATGGCATGCGAGAATTTCCCATGGATAGCGGAGAAGGCTTTGGTGGGCCCACCCTCGTTCCCCCCACTGACAGTAAGATCAGTTTACGGGTTGAACGTTGTCTAAGAACTTTTTTAAATAGCGAGTAGTCGACTCGATAACGACTTGGTATCCCGTGATAAAAGCATAGTAGACATAAATATTGTTATAAAAAATTACTTTCCGAACCCCTCAGTCGACTATTTTCAAAGAACGACTCCGTTATTCTGGTCCTTTTGTTTTGATTTGACATGTTTCATTCGAGAAAGCAATTTTTTGAGTATGAAGTCAAATACTTGAAAATTAATTTTTGCCACCATTTTTGGAGTACAAATTAAAAACGTGCAATATGTATTTTTTAAATTCAGTATTGCGCTGCAGATCTATGTTACATTGAAAGGTATCGTGAACAAGTTTAGTAAATTTTTCCTGTAAATCAGCTATTGCTTCAAACATTTTGGCCACGATGAAGATTCGGTAACATCCTTCAAATATGACCGATAGCATTTTTATCTGACTATTAATATTTAACGAGCAACGCGTTGTTAACGTGACAAATCTAATTTTACGGGCAACACTTCTAAATAACTGAAGATATTGAAGTAATGCTATCATTTAAATTCTTAAATTCTTAGAACAAAAATGAAGTTCGAACTTTTTTCAATTACCTTTTTTCACCCTGAGTTTGTTTATATTAAATTAGGAACAAACTATTATGCCGTATCTGTCTGAATTGAAAAACCTTTACAGAATGAGATTTTCGTATAATTCTTGGTTAAATTACATTTAAATATTAATATTTATAACAAATGAAAATTATTAAAATTTCGTAAGAAAAGAATAAAAACGTTAAATATTCGGTTCTCTCTTGTTTTACTTGCAAAATCTGTGAATATAAAGTGAGCTTTGGTAAAACTGATTGATTTTACTTGTTCGGTGATTTCTATCTTCGAGGAAATGGATAAAGTAAAGCCAAAATTGAATTCTAAAAAAAGCATGCCCCCGCAAGGATTCTTATGGAGATTGCTTTAATTTTATATTATTTTATAGCTTTCTATCTATAATAGAAGGTTCACTTAAATGTCTGCCACACAGACATAGCCAAGAAATAGTTTTGTGGTGGAAGGTGATAATATAGTAATACGTGCCTGCCTTATGTGTCACATGCACACCCTCTCTCTCTCTCTCTCTCTCTCTTTCTCTTTCTCTCTTTCTCTCTCTCTATCTCTTGGAAGTAAGGTTCAACATTTACTGAAAGTTTTGAAATTGACGTATATAATACTGTCAAAAAGGAATTTGGGCGCTTCCCACATGCCTGTTGCTGAGTATAATAAATTATTGGCGGCGTCCCTCTTTGATCTTGCAGGTTGTGTAGCTTAGATGGAATAACGACTCGCTTAATTCGAAGCAAACTGTACGTATATTGGTCTCCAGGTTTGATATACAGGAAGGTATGTACTTAGAATGATAGCTATGTTTGAATACAATTTATCAGAATAGCGTAAAACGCATGACCATTCGATGAGGACTGACCGGACTCGACCTATTTGGTTCCCTTGAAACAATTTGAGGTTCCGTCGAAACTTCGAAAGTACTTTTAGTTTAGATTTTTTTATTTATACTGGTATGCTTTAATTAGGTTACACTTTGATTTATGGTTCACTTAACTTTTTACCTTACTTTTCACTGACGTAACTTTAGGGGCATTTGAGCTTGTTACCTGGACAGCGTTTGCCTTAATTAAAACGTACTACTCAACCAGATGATCAAGCTCGGAAGGTTTGAACTTGGTTACCAGAGAAGCGTTTGCCTTAATTAAAAGGTACTACTTAACCAGATGATCAAGATCGGAGGGTTTGAACTTGCTACCAGAGAAGCGTTTGCCTTAATTAAAAGGTACTACTTAACCAGATAAGATATCGTTTACTTGATTTGCACGTTCTTTTATACTAAACTTTGTTGAAAGATTACTAATTGTTTTTAAAACATGTTTAGATAATGATCACAATATTTTATCATTTAATGTCAAGTATCAAGTTCAAACTTTAGACTGAGTGTTCCTTTTTAGCGAATACAATTTAGTTTACAATACAAAGGCTTCAAAACATTCCGGAACTTTGCTATGAAATAATTTCGGATTAATTCCGGCTATCACAAACCTCTAATATGCATAATTATTGTATGTAGGATGGGAATCCTCGTGTTTTTAATGAATTCGAATAAGACTCGTCGAAAGTTAGGTAGTGTTTGTCTATAATATCCAAAACAAAAATTTATGAATCGTTATTGTATCCAAATATTATGAAAAACTTTTTTACCTACAAATCTATAAATATAGAAATGGAGAAGGGATATTTTCCAACAAGATGGTGCACTTTCAGCAATAAAATATTTTAGTAGACCTAGATGTATTTATTTCCATGAGACACGTTAAACGACCAAACATTTAAAAATTTCTTTTCGACCTTGGTTTTAGGCGGCTATCACACCAGCAATACGCGACGGCGACGATACCGCGACGTAACGTCGCTTTGCAGTCGCGGCAAATAGTTTCAAATGAAGACCTGCTGACCAAGGCAACGGCGACGCGAACGCAACGCTACCTTAAAGCTACCGGTCTCGCGCGACCGAGCGGCTCAGTCTCCTTGCGACCGTGAAGATACCCACACGTACGAGTATTATCATAAGTGAGGAACAAAACAACATTAGATTTGTAGAAATAATTAAAAAATATCCCTGTATATACAATTTTAATTTAACTTATTATTCCAGAAGAGATATAACAGAAAAGGCGTGGAGTGAAATTGCGGAAGAGATAAAAAGTACAGGTAAATAATAGTTATTTGTGTTTTTAAAGAGCAAAGTAACGGATTGCCGCTTGAGAAAGTTTACAGTAAATACTGTACATAGTAATCTTTCGAAAACGGCAATCTTACTTTGCGCTCGAAAAACACACGTAACTTTTTCTACAGCCCCATTTTTTAAAATTAAATGCACATTTTTCTCTATACCTATTGTGAAATTTGCAAATGACTGTCAGTTTTGACATATTATTCGGGCATATCCACCGATCTATGGAGATCGGTAGGCATATCTAGAACAGGAGTGTTAGCAACAACTGTAATGAACGCACGACTGTCATTTATTTATTTTCGATTCCCATGACTATTCATACCATACTCGACGGAAAAAGTGAGAATTTTCTTTCCCATGTTGCGACTTCATTTCAATTTAGTAATTAGTTATTTTGCGCGCGGCTATAGAAAAAAAATGTGTATATTATTAATTGATATTACAATTTAATTCAATTAAACGCAGTATTGCCATTGCCATGGCAGTGCTCCTGCGTCTGTGATAAAGAAATTTGCCAGATAATTTCGCAAAATTTTGTGGGGAACGTCTTGGCATTGCCAATAAATTTTCTAGTACGACTCCTCTTGGCCTAATAGAAATATCTTCCTCTGCTTCTATTTGCATAGAGTTCTGGTACATACGTCCTTCTCTAATACGTATAAAGTTATGCAAAACACAACAACACTTGATAATATTTGTGATAGTTGTCGGGTTCGTACAAAGAATTGCAGTTTTAAGAACCTGATATTTATGGGACATCATTCCAAATGAACACTCAACCGTTTTGCGCCCTCTGCTCAGTCTGTAATTAAATATCCGTTTTAAATTGTTTAGTACCATTTGTGGATATGGGCGCATCAGATAACGTTTCAGGGGAAAAGCTTCACCACCGACAAAATAATGAGGGAACTCTTGTCCAGATCCGTCACGTGGTAAAACTGTCTCTTCTGGTAGATCCAGCCCTTCTCTTTCTACCCTTTCCAGACATCTTCCAAATCTACATTCTCGAAAAATTCCACCGTCACTGTTTCTTCCAGCAAATCCTGTTTCTATGGTAATAAATATTCCATCTGCATCACTACAGGCCATTAATATAATTGAATGATAGCCTTTGTAGTTTAAATTAGCTGACCCTGTCTTAGGAATCTTCTGAATTTATATGTGTTTCCCATCTAAGATTCCAAACCTCCCAAAAGCGATCGGCTTTTTTTTTCCATTGCTTTTTTTTTGGTAGATTCATGGTTGCAATTTATTCCATATAGCTGCAGTTGTTTCAGCAACAACAGTGAAGATGGTACTTTGACCTCTAGCAAAGTAAAATGGTAGGGACTGATACGTGTCTCCTGTTGCTAAATACCTGCAAAAAATTATTAACAATCACAAAATGCACAATCTATTGTGATTAGTAGATAGATTTTTTTCAGTGTCATTGGCGAAAGAAAAATGGAAGAATTTAAGCTCTGTGTTTGTCCGCAAGCGAAAACTACCTCCTAGTGGATCAGGAAAGAAAGGAAAGCCCTATTATTTGAATAACTATATGGAATTTATTATTCCATTCATTAAAACTAACACTACAGGGCATGGGAATGTACCGTCACCGCCACCTGCCAGCGATACTATCATTGAACAGGTTGTGGAAAACCACATGACGGAACAGTATCACAATTCAGTCGAAACTGATCAAGATACTACTACTGCCACTATTACTGTCCCTAAACCAGTGATGCAAAAAAACGAAAGACCGACACATTAAAGGAAGTCGACAATTCTCTTATCCAATATTTTGATGCAAAGAGGAAAAAGGTCAGTGCTTCCGAGACGTCAGCCAATCCTCGAAGACAATTTTTGGAAAGCCTACTTCCAGAAGTCGAAGAGATGCCAGAAACCACCTTCAGACGGTTTAAGCGTAAAGTCTTCGAGCTGATTGACAGACTAAATAACAGCCCTTCTTTACCTATTCAAATGTCTTCCTCCAGCTCCTATTCACTGCATTCTGGGTCAACATCTCTGCACTACTCTAACCCACCTCCTCTTTCATCAATCCACCTAACTACTCCAGAACCTACTTTTTATGACCTAACTCCTGTTTCTACCACTTCACTATCTCAGCTTGGATCAAACACTTCTACCCAATCGGTTAACTTTCATTCTGATCTTTTCTCTCTTTAATTATTTCTTATTAATATTAGACTAGCGCATTATTGTATTCTTATAATTTTTGTAAATAAGTACTTATAAAAACTTACCTTAAAGTTATTAGTAATCGTTCTTCAACGATGACACTTCGCCTATAATGCGTATCCAATTTCTCAATAGCGGGACCCGTTATAGAGAATAGTAACCTAAATGTTTCTGTTGACATTCGATAAAATGACTGAATTTTTTTTTCGGCACATAATAATTCTCTTGCGCAAATGAAAGCTGTTCGATGTGCGTTATTAGTAATATACGGGTAAACCCAAAATCTGCGCCTCCGCTTTTTTCTTAAATAATACAATGCCACTACGATTGATCCGTCTTCACTTGACGAAGACATCTTGTACACTAGTTGATTATCTTTGCAAAATAGTAAATCGCGTAGCGGTTGCGTAGTCTTGATGTAAAGTCTTCATAGGAACTGATCGCCGACAAGTCGCTAGCATTTGAATAACGTCGCGGTATCGTCGCCGTCCCGTATTGCTGGTGTGATAGCCGCCTTAGTGTCAAAATTTCGGATTGCCCCTCCTAGTTCACCCGCTTGTGGCGACGTCCTTGAAACGAGAGTAAACTAGTAGCCGCTCTCTCACTCACTTTATGGTCAAGTGGAACCTATATGCTAATGGTTTTTTCACCCGAAGGCAATGGGAAAGTCGCTTGTTTGTCCAATTTTATAAACAGAGACGCAAGTGGTTTGATGAAGGATAGATCCGCGCGGTATGATGTTCTTCTGTTGAATATTAGAGGCTTCACTCCTGACAAAGCCAATTATTGACATATAATAAGCAAAAAATTAAAATTAAATTCTATTGCATTACGGAAACATGGACCAATCAGCAAAATATAAATAATCTTGCAATTGAAGAATATTCTTTATGGGCATGCCGTGGAGAGTTATTGCATTTCGGTGTGGAAATGTGGGCCAGGAATAACATACAGTGCACACCAATAGATCTAGTCGAATTTTGTATAGACCAGCATTTTGAAGTATGCTGTATAAAGTAGCCCTATGAGGCAAATTAATCTATTTTAATATTTACATGCCTGCGGGAAGCTTTGACTTATTTATAAATAATTTAAGATCTATGTTGAAAACATTTTATAAACCTACTTGTAGTCTTGTTCTGTTAGGCGATCTTAATTCACACTAACATTCTTATTCGTAGAATGATGTATTCACGAACACGTTGGTTGTTGACTTTCAATTTACAAAATATAGTTAATTCACTAACTCGTACTGGTCCTACTAGTGCAAGTCAATGGTAGGACTTAATTTTTACTAATCTGGAACACTGCTGCAATGAAGCAGTGCACGGTGGTGAAAAACAACACAGTTTCTGATCATGAGACTGTACTTTTTGATACAGGGGTTGCTGAAATTGCACTGAGTGAGACGAAGAAAATCAGTAGAAATTTTAGTGAGAGTAATATTGATGGTTTTAGTTTGCCCATGACCATGAGGACTGGCTTGGGTTCTATGCTGAAAATACCTTTAATGAACAACTTGAATCTTTTTATTCCACTAATTTGTATCACTTTAATAATTGCTTTCCTTTGAGAGTCTCTCATTCAAATCCTACCAGAAAATAATGGGTGACCGAAGAAGAAAGGGAATCAAGTAAATGTCGTAGATCATTACATCGACAGAGGAGGGAGAGTCCTAGATTCGTCGCAGTCTACAGGCTTGAGAGCGACAGACATAGACACTAAAAAATACGGGCTTGAGGCGACAGGCATAGAAATTTAGTATATAAAAGCCTATTATCAACAAAAAAAAATTAAATTCGGAGAACGGGGCGATGTGGTCGGTTGTTTCTGAGCTGAATAATGGCAGACGTCCTTCTTCCCATATGCATTTTGTCACAGGCCGTTTTATCCGGCGTATATCGATGCGTAAACCACCCTAGAATTGGTTACCCTTTACCTGGTCCCTAACGCATTCGTAGGTAATAACGGAAAGACCCTCGTAGTTATGCCAGCCGACTTGGTTTCGTCGCTCCTCCGATCGAGAAATTTGAAATAAACCCGCACTGCGAAATGATGTGATTTTCAACAAATTGAATTTAGCGCGTGACGATTAAGTAAGATGGACGAAGGCTTAGTTTCCGGCTCCGTCGCATACTGCTTTGGGATTGGTTGGTAAGATTGAGCATCGCACGCATTTATTCTAATTGTCTATGGATAATTGGGAATTCTGTTAATTGAAGTGGCTTAATGACAATGCCCTTTTGGCTACTTTGGGTCGTTTTTTTTGGGATGCCTGTGCATCGAAATCCCAGGTTTTTATCGTTTAATTCCCTTGAATGAATTATTGAGAGGAACATGTGATCGACCATACTGGACGTTCATTGGTTGTGCGAGTTTCTTCCGGGGTAAGAATCTTCGGTTTTCGGTAGCTTGGGTCACTCTTTTACGACGAACCGAGTCATTTTGCGTTTCACCAGTTAATGGGATTTTTCTGACTGGGTCCTTTTAACAGTTTCAGTCTTTAGTTGTACCTTATCTTTTCGTAAGTATTGGTGTCTGAAACTGCACTTTGTGGGATTTGAGTGCTGCTTTGCAAGGTGAGTTGAGTATTTTTTGTGCATTTTTTTTTGTCTCTCTGGGAACGCCATCATTTTGTAACGCATGTGGGCAGATTTTTAATTCCCTTTCTAATCTCTTACAGAAGCCCATTTGCCCAGCTGAAAGCCGTCTAGCGTTAAGCAACTGGCTACCCCCTACACAGGTAAATTATTGTCTTTTAAATTCTGATTTATCTTTTTCCTTGATGGTTGATTTTGATCACCGAGTTATAATGCTCGTCCATTAAGAGTTACGTGTAGTACCTTGAAAATGTGTTATTTCACAAGGGAACTACCGTTGGGGTTACTACTACCGTTGGAGTTACTACTACCGTTGAGTTAACGGCTACCGTTGGGTTTACTTTCACTGTGAGGTCTATTGCAACGCGAGTTGTTCTTTGTTATCTACGAGCATCGTTAGCGACAGAGTGTTCCTTGGTTACTCCTGTCTAGCGTACCTCGTGTATAGAGCCTTGCATTCCTTCGCCAGTCAAGAAAGTCTACTTCCTACTGTGAGCAGTTCTTTCTGGAAGCTGCCTGAGGAGTTACTCATCGGCCAAGTGAGCTATTTCCATTTTATTTATTTTTTTTTTCATTCATCTATGTTGCGGCGAATTTGTGATTAACTACGATCTCTAATTATAATTTCTTTTTGGCTTTGTTTTCGAACAAAGAATAACTTTTTAATTATTTTTTTTTTATTAATTAAGTGATTCAAATTTTCTTTTATATGAACTTTGAATTTTTGGACAATCTTGTCAAGTCTAAAATACTTGATTGAATTTAAATTAAATTATCAAATTTCCGCTCAAGCGAACCTTGATTTTTTTTTATTATTTTTGGATAATTTTGACGAGCCTAAAATGCTGGCTTTTATCTAATTAAATGCTAAAATTCAGTTAGATCCGCTGATCTAGAGTAAATCAGATTTTGGATCGAATTTATTTTTTTTTTGAACTGTTAATTGACTGATGCAATAACGTTGTAGGTCGAACTAGTTTATTATTGTACTCAATTTTCACTATTTCCGGCTTGTGTTGAATAACTGTAGATCGGATCATTACTAGTTTCCTAGTGGACTTTGAGTTATTTTCAATTGTTTTTTTATTGCCGCCTTTGATTTTCTTTACTCGAACAGATTGTTCATTATCTTTGTCCTACTGGTAACTTGACCGTGGAGTAAATTGCCATATGTTAAGGTTCGTAATTAATTAGTGGTTATAATAACGCCAGGTCTAACTGGTCTTTTTATATATTGTCTTTGCGGCAGTTATCAACGAAACTTAACTGAAATGAATAGCCATAGTTAGTTAGTTATACGGTATATTTGACGGATAATGATTGGATAACCGTGAATTAGACTTTAATTAGGTGATTACTCGGGCTAATTGAACTTACCTATAACGAGAAGTTATTCGCAGTATCGCTAGCTTCCAACATATCTTACTGACGTTCTTTTTAGTAATGCTTTAAGCGATCGTCATCAATTACAATTAAATATTTCGGAATTTGTTTAGAGTAAGCGTGTGAATTATTTCACAGAGTAAAGCCTACCTTTTTTTTATTAAAAATATAGTGTTACCATAAAATTGATTTGCTGAAATTTTCTTGTTCTTTAATCTTTCTTTTCCTGATCAGCTGTGATATTTTATTGATAGGTAATAAAACCAATCCTTTGTTTGTTTATTCACCTGTTTTATTCAATTGGAATTGTATCTGTTTTTTATCATTAGCGCTCAATAATTGAATCGTTCCTGACTTACCTTTAATTAATATTCGAGAGTTTGTTCATCGTTTACTTTAGTTATCTTTGATTAATTTTTGAGTTTTATTCTCATCGACTTTAGTTTTCGGTTAATTTGGGGTACTTACTTTATACCGACTTTGATTTTCGATTAATTTATGGGTAATTATTTTTCCGTTATTGTTACTGATAAATTGTCGGAATACATATTTAATCCAATTTTTTAACTTATTTTGTTGTTTTATTGATCGATTTTCTTGATAGAAATAAATAACGTATTTTTGGTATTAATTTATTTTGTCGCGAAGCTTAAGCTAAAACGAGTTCCATATTTCAACTTTGTGGTAGTTCTCGCTTTTGCTGTCTAAAAGCCCGTGGCGCCTTAAATAAATTAACCCGAACCCTACTCTCCGGCATTTGAGCTAGGGCCTAATTTATACGCACAGCGACAGCTCATTTTAGCCTACGCATTGACATACTTTATTTTTTTATTTCATTCAATATCTAATTTTAAATTCTCAAAATTAAAATTTTTCTTTCGATTTGAGATTATTCACTCCCAGTTCCTTCTAAGCTGGAGTGAAGGTTTGCGCCCATTAGAAGAACAAAAAAGACCTTATAATTTCTTAAAGGAAGGTAATTTGCTGGTAAAAACCTGCATCTATTGCAAGTCAATTTCATAAATTCTTCGTGAAAACTCCTAAAAATATATTAAATAGTATATTAGGAGGTGGTGAAAATGGTTACTCTCATAACGTCAGTCAGCGGCCTGGTTTTTCGAATAGTATGAGTGTTCGGCCATTTAGTGAATATGAAATTCTTAGCATAATTGGGAACAAAATAAAAAATAAGGGTTGCAGTGGACCTGATGCAATGCCTTTAAACATATTTAAAAATATTTCTGGAAACTGTATTGGACCTCTAACAACTCTCACTAATAAATCGTTTGAAGCTGGAATTTTTCCGGATCCTCCGGAGCTCTGTAATGTGATTTCAATTTTTTTAAAAGGCAGCCCTATGTTGCTAGAAAATTATCGTTCGATTGCTTTGACCTCATGTTTTTCTAAGATCATTGAATATACAATGCTTGACAGGTTGCTCTCTTATTTAGCTCGAAATAATATATTAACAACACGACAACATGGATTAGTATCCCACAGGTCAATGGCATCTGCTGTTTTGTCCTTTCTCACTGAGATTATAGAGAGTATTGAGGCGGGCGAGTGCCCTGCTAGAATTTTTTCTGATCTTAACAGGGCGTTTGACTGTGTCGGAGATAATACTCTTCTTTAGAGAATGGAGACGTATGATATAAGAAGGGTGGTCTTGGACTGGCTCTCATCTTATTTAAAGTTGCGTAGGCAATATGTTGAGATAAGAGGTAGTACTGAGGATTCATCGGGCGTTGTTCGATCAAATAATCTTTATGTCTCGATGGCTGTACCGCAGGGCTTTGGTTTGGCTCCATAGCAGCTTAACAATGTATGCTGATGACACGCATGCTATCGTCAGAGGAAGTCACTGTACTGTGGAAATTCCTGCTAATAGAGCATTACAAGAATTAAATGAATGGTTTACTCTTAACGGACTCTTTCTAAAGACCAAATAGACTAATTATATCATATTTCATACTAGTCAAACACGGCTAAACCTAAATTTTGATCTGCATTGCTCCCATAATAAACTCAAATCTGAAAATCGATACAATTCCTTGGACTTCAGTTGGATGATACCCCCTCATGGGAATTTCACTGTACAAACTTATCCTTAATGATAAATAGGTTTTTTCGTCAATCGTCAGTAAATCCGTCATTACTCGACTGTGTAGGCGGCCGTGAAGTTTCGTTTTTCCTCCGCCGGAGCTTTACTTTTCACTTTTCCGCCGGCGGAGCTAAAAGTGTTGTCATAGTAACATAGATACAATACAAACAAACAACAAAATAAGCGTCAACAACTCAAGATTTAGTAAACTACAATTTGTATTTATCACTCAATTTGTAACTGCATTTCTAAAAAATCACTAATTTAGGAACAAACTGGTTATTAGTTAATTGAACTTACTCAATAACTGCTTATCAATACGGAATTAAAACGCAATCGGAGTCGCAATCTTAAAAAAAATAATTATTGTTGATAGTGTCCACTGACAGCTTTATGTTACATTACTATAGCAACAACCTGTGCCTATTCACCGACATCGGTCTAAGCCGCCTTGCGAACCCACTTATCTTTAATAATAATTAGATATTATTACTATTAAAAAGAGATGTTTTTGCATTAATTTGTCGATATTTGAAGAAAAAACAGCATATTTTATTTGGAGGAAAAGTTACTTTTCATGGCTTACTCTCTATTACCAGCCTCACTCCGTCCGGCTGTTAAACACGAGGGCGCCATGAAAAGTATCACTTTTCCTCCATATAAAATAATATACTATTAATGTGTTCTCAGAAACCTTAGGAGGTTGGTAATGGATTTCCAGCAACTTATAAGCATTTATTATGCATTTGTCCACTCTTGGATCCTGTATGGCGCGGCGTCTAGTTTTGAGGCACGTCGCCTCAGGCTGTGAGAGTATTTATATCCCAAAAACAAATTTTGAGATGTATTGCAGCTGTATTGTCCACAATTTCCTGCAGGCTACTTTTTGACAAATTTAAAATTTTAACTGTGCCTTCTGTAGTTATATTTGAAGTGTGCTTGTTGTTGTGTGTGTAGAAATAGTAACATGTTTCTTAAAAATAGACATTTTCATAGATATCGAACCCGCAATATTGACAATTTTTCTTTAATTTATAGTAGACTTAACTTGCCGAAAAATTTTATATTGCGGATAGGTCCAAAAATGTTTAATAAATTACCAAATAAAATTAATAATAGCAATAGTGTTCCAATTTTTAAGAAGTATTTTAAATTGTTTTTGCTTGAAAAATGTTACTATGATATTGACAAATTATATATAGATTGATTATTTTAGTGTTTATTTTCTATAACTTCTATCATATGTATATGTAGGTGTGATATTACTGTTGTTTCTTAACGAACTGCATACACTATGTGTCTTTTGGATTTGATTTTATTTGATGATGTGTTAAGTGATATCTGGTGTCAGTAATCGGCGAACCCAGTAGCAGTTTTATGTATTACCAAGTACGATAAGGGGCCACTCTGAGACGTTGTAGCGCCGAAACAGTCACGTAGATCGTAAAAACTGAGACGACAGTTCGATAGGGAAGCTCTAGGAGAAAAATTCTCAAAATGCTTCTCTGTTTCGAAAGTGTAAAAATTTAATTTTTATAGGTAAAAAATGAAGGTTTTTATTTTTTTATGGAAAATATAATTTTTTTAGAAATGCCAATTACATGACGAGATTCCAAGCCAAAAACAGTACTAGGAAACACTTTGGAAATAAAGATGCTTCTTATACTAGGTCTGGTTAAACTTTTCGCTATTTCGAGTTTTGACACGACATCGACACCACTTACTGCTTTATTATTGGAAACCCGAATAATTCAGAGCAACAGACTTTCGCATATTAGAAAGCAAACAAATATTAAAAAAATCGCATTAATCCGACTGAAAATGTCGAATTGCTGATTTTTTTATTTCGGTATGAAAAATCCACTTAAAGCGTATGTGCCAGCCAACGCATATGTATTTGCAAGAAATTGCAAGGTTCGCAAATCTCTGTTATATAAAAGAAAATCGAGGTTAAATTGAAATATGCAGAAAATTGCAAAAAATTTCCAATATTTCAGTAATTTTGCTACTCTGAATGGATAGGTTTGCCTTTGATGCTTTACGGGAAATTTGAAGAAATACGTCTTCCAATGTTTTGACGTGACGTTTTGGTTAAATATGTAGATTTATATACAGTGTGTCCACTTAAGTTCGCACCATATGGGAAACTTTTTTATTATTAATTTTACGAAAAAAAAGTTATTCTTCATAAAAAGTTCTGCTTGGTCCAAAACCTAAAATGCAACCATCAGATATCAAATTTTTTTAGTACGTATACGAG
>JAEQML010068843.1:0-17959 GCA_016904865.1 Pissodes strobi | reverse complement strand
GCAACATGACTGATAGAGAGGACGATTCCTCCTCCCTCCGCTCGGAGGATATCATGTCAAACACCCCCAGCGAAGAGGTGATAGCTCGTAGTGGCTATATTTACAAAAGGCTATTGAAGCACGGTGAAGAATGCAAGATTTGCGCGGAAATCACGCCTTCATTAAAGTCAATCTCGAACCTGCCAATTGAAAGCATTCTTCCGCATCTGAACAAAGGTATCGATCACTTAAAAACGGCCCACGACTCAAGGCCTTCTTCCTCAAAAAGGAAGGAAACGGCGAAAGCCAAAATTGATACAAGCAGGAATGCTCAGAAAAAGCGTCAAAAAACCCTCGACGGAAGTTCCGATATGGAAGTAGACTTTTTGCCGATGACAGAAAAAGAGACCGAAAAAGGAATCGAAAAAAGAGACGATAAAAACCTTCGACCTCTGCAACGAATGGCAAGGTGAGTGTATCGGAACAACGCACTTCTGCGCTCCTGGTAGGGCCGACTGACAAAGATGATTTTAAAGTGCCCTTTAAAACCATCCCTTTTAAAAAGAATGTAAGAGAGGTGAAACTTGACACGGGTGGACCCCCTAGCATCCCCCTAGACAACCGATATAAGGCCTTATCGGACTTAGAGGATGAGACAAACAGCAATGCCTCTATCTCAAACCTTAGCGATAAGACGAAAAAAGTTCCAAGTAGGACAAGCACCCGGGTCAGGAAAAGGGCACAATCTGTGCTGAAGACAAAAGTGGGACTGCCACCCCCGGTCGTAATGCAGGGGAAGTTAAAGGCGCATGCCGACTTGCTTAGCGATATGCGTCAAATGAAAATAAGTAAATTCACAATTAAATACGCTCGAAATAGCACGATATTCTATTTCGAGAACGATAAAGATTGGACCGTCTTTAAGAGGGTTATGGACGTGGAAAATGTGAAATACCATAGCTACGCTGAGACGAATCAGAAGACGAGAGCCTTTGTCTTGAGAGGACTTGACGGCAACATAGCCGTAAATGAAATTAAACGCCACCTAACCGACGAATACAAATACAATATAAAGAATGTATTTGAGATGAAGAAGACGAAAGATCCCCTGTACTTAGTTGTTACTGAAGCAACTGTCACGCTGAAGAAAATTCAGCAAGATATCAGAACCATAATGAATATCCGGGTTACATGGGAGCATCGTAGAAATACAAGACCCATTATGCAATGCAGGAGGTGTCAGGGTCATGGGCACTCCATGACTTATTGCACTAAAGATTACAAGTGTAGTAAGTGTGCCCAAGGCCACGAAATCACCTCCTGTAATAACACTGAAGTCCGTTGCGCCAACTGTAAAGGACCGCATAGGTCTATTGACTTGGACTGTCCGGTTTATAAATATAAACTCGAACAATTAATGACGAGCAAACAACCACCCAAGAAATATGTGCCTGCACCCGCGCCCGTCACGCCGGCCTGGCAGGGGCGCGGTCAACCTAGAGGACAAGGCCGGGGTATAAATAGAAGAGAGCCGCAGCCCCAACCCCAAGTACAATGCCCCCAAGGCATACAGCAATCCCAGGGAGGAGCAAAACAAACCCCGAACGCGCAATACGACCAGAACTTCCCTAATACGCTAAGAGCGCCGCAGCACACGCAAACTGCGCAACCTAATTCCGGCGAAAGCGGGGTAAGTGGCAATGCGCAAAATATGATATCTAATCTTTCAAATGCAGTAGCTAAAATCAACTCTCTCGTAAATGTTTCCGAATTGTTCTTTGCGTTAGATGAATTTAGCAGCATGCAACAATGACAAGGCAAAGATCTTACAAGGAACAATTCAATTCTTTTCTGTAGAGATCTATAAATACAATATATAAATGGCTTCCCAATGTCCTCGTTTAATATTGTTTCTTGGAACTGTAATGGTATTCGAAATAAGCTTGGCGAATTTAAGCATTTTATGTACACGTCCCAATTCCAGATTGTTTTCTTGCTCGAAACTCGAATAAATCGAGATTACAAAGTCAAAGTGCGAAACTATACAGTAGAGCGCTTTGATAGGCCTGCAGGAAACGGGGGAGGTGTGATCTGCCTAGTACATAAGTCACTCAGATACAAAAGGAAAACACGGATTAGATCCGTCATTGAATACGTGAGCATCGAGCTCGACGGTGGCTTATGTGTTAGCGGCGGGTACGCACCTCCAGACCTGCGCATCACGCAAGCCGACCTGCTCGAATTTTTGCAACCAGGTAAACGCTCCATACTGATTGGAGATTTTAACGCTAAGCACGTCGCATTCGGCGATGGGTATACTAACCATAAAGGCCGTGTTGTACGCACTTTAATAGAAGACAATTTGGAAGTCCAATACCTTAGAACTCGTGACCCTACACACTACAGAGGACGCCCAGTTCCTTCATACCTGGACGTGGCATTTGCTCGAGGAATGGCAGGCATCCAAGCGCCAAAAGTCATTAATTATCTTAACTCGGATCATCTTCCAATCAGATTGAGTCTAACGCGAGTTAGGCGGCCGGAAGCCTATGAAATGGAAGTCATTTCATATAAAAATCTATATTGGAGGGTGTTCCGAGAGAGATTAAACGCCGCCACAGTCATTCCGAGACAAATTGATTCCGTCCAAGATTTGGAGAACGAAGTGAACTCAATTACCAGAAACATCCAGCGCGTCAGAGACGAACTATGTCCGAAAATCCGGAAGGGGCCGTTTACGGAAACTCTTCCTGATGAAATCCTATCCTTAATTAGATTCCGGAACCGAATTCGGCGCAGGTGGCAAAGGAACAGAGCAGTAAATGATCGGATTAGGACGAATGCACTTACTGACCAAATTAAGACGGACACCCGAACTCACAGGGATGCGACATGGATGAGTTTCGTGAATGGGCTAGGCACGGGGGATGGCTCTCTGTGGAAGCTCTCGAGACAGGTGCGCAGGAGTCCAACTGAGATCCCCGCGATTCGCCACCAGGGCGAGGATTTACTGAATGATCAGGCAAAGGTTGAGGCCTTTGCGGACTTTCTCGAGGGAATACATGGAGAGATACCGGATACCGTGCCATTGCACGCCCATATCAGGGAACGGGTAATGCCGTTTTTAAACCACCCGTATCCAATTCCGCCCCCTGTGATTAGGAAACTTCTAATCACTCCAACCGAGATACGTGATGTTCTCAGCCGCCTGCCAAAGAATAAGGCGCCGGGACCTGACACTATCCCTAACCTGCTCCTCAAAAACCTACCCAAGAAAACCCTGGTACATTTAATGTATATTGTAAACGCTATTCTGCGCCTGCAACACTTTCCCAGCTCTTGGAAGATCGCGCGAATAGTGCTGTTCCCCAAGCCCGGGAAGGACGCCAAACTCACGAGCTCCTACAGGCCAATTTCTTTGCTCAACACGATGAGCAAGCTCACTGAAAAGCTCATACTGTCCAGGATTAACAAGGCCGCTCTGAACCTCCGTGTTTTACCGGAGGAACAGTTCGGCTTCCGCAGCGGGCATAGCACAAATATGCTCGCTGCAAAAATAGCGTCCGACATATACGAGGGGTTCAATGAACGGCATTGCACTGCCTTGTTGCTCCTGGACATAGAGCGCGCGTTCGACCGAGTATGGCATAACGGCCTATGTTACAAACTTTTCATCACGTACGAATTCCCGCTGCATTTGGCAGCGTTAGTTGCGTCATATCTGGCCGGGCGCTCCTTTTCGGTGCGCATTAACAGCGCAAATTCAACCCTGAGGCCGATCCGAGCTGGCGTCCCACAGGGAACAGTGCTATCACCGCAGCTATTCAGCTATTACATAGCAGACCTTCCCTCCCATCCTAATACATCCCTGGCATTCTATGCTGATGACACAGCCCTATATTCCAAAGCCCCTAGCGCACAAGAGGCGGCTGACAATGTCAATGCCCATATGGCACAAATCACAGCTTATTATACTAACTGGAAAATCCGTTTAAACACATCAAAAACAGAGCTGGCTCTTTTCACCCGAAATATACAAACATTGAAATGCTCCCTATCCTGATAAATGGCACCCCCATCCGTCCCAAACCTAAAGTCAAGTACCTTGGAATCATATTTGATAGTAGGCTGACGTTTTGCGATCATATCGCATATATAAGAAGCAAAAATCTCATTGTATGGGATAAACCGAAGCCTCTTATCAGACATGGTTCCTTCCTCTCCCCCGGAAATAAAGTCATCCTTTACAGGGCAATTACTAGGCCCTTTCTGATGTATGGTGCACCGGTTTGGTGCTCTGTTTCTGATACACAATTTAAAAAATTGCAAGTCCTGCAAAACCGCTACTTAAGGGCAGCTTTCTCGGCGGGTCGCTATACCAGTACGGTAGACTTGCACGCGTGGGCGCGTATCGATTACGTAAAGGAGTACGTGGATAAGCTCGCGTGCAAGTTCTATAGTCATGGTGTTCGCGGCTCGCCGAGAACGATTAACATCGCAGACGCCAGGTTCAATCCAGAACTCAGAGCCAAACACGGGCCCATACATCGAAGAACCACCATATTTTTCCTAGAACCCAGACCCCCGTAGTCAATTCCACCCCTAATTCCCTAAAATCCCTTTCAGAACATCTTCAGCCACCCCTGCTGGCTGGCGATAAAACGCCAGGTAGCAGAAGCACAGAAATTTCACGGCGATACACACAGTATCTGTCGCCTCTAGCTCCACAGCGGGCCCCGCCAATCAGGTTCGTTAGAACATGGTGGGTGGGGCTTGCTAAGGGATCTGGCAACCATATATATATGGCCAGCTCGGATAACCGCAGCAGTCGAGGAACTGCAACCAAACCGTCTCTGCGCTCCTGTGCTCCGGCAAGGGCAGAATGGCCTAGCATCGCCAAGTTACGGTTACCATTGCAATTCACCAGGACTACCTATTAATAGGTAGCCCATTACCTTTATATGTGTGAATGTGTGTGTGTCCTTCTAGTCAACCGTGACATGGGGTTTTTCTGTCTGTTTTCCCCATATGTACCCACCCTTATTTTCTTTTTACTTCCTTCAAACCTATCAACCAGCTCTATTGCCATCTCTATGTAATCCACACTGAAATACCCTTGAAAGGCTACGCCTAGGAAAGATTAGTTTATTATAGTATTGCCACCTGCCTGCAAGTTTATGAGTCTGGGCGGCATTTTTCTAAACGCCACACGTGATCGTATCGGATCATAAGGCGACTGTAATATAAATATAGTTTTGGGTTAGTTTCGGAGCAAGCGAAGGGTACAATATGTCTTCGTGATGCAATCAGTCTGTGGCAAGAGCTCTCGTCGTCGAGAGGTTTAGATGGTTGGGTCTCACCTGGACGGCCCGGGTTCCTGATAATATGAGATAGTAACGGGGGTACTATAAAACTAACATTTATATTGCAGTCGTCATATGGCAAGTTGCGATCACGTGTGGCGTATAGAAAAATGCGTCCGGGCGAACATTAGCCCAGGTTTCGCTTGCGTGTGCTGCGGGGTTCTAGAAGCATCTGCTTGAGATGCATGTAATCTCGTATGTAAACGCGCACAGCTACTGTGTAGACTCGTAATCGTAGGCTTAAGGTGACTTGTATCTTGGATTGTATTGAATAAGTTTATATGTTCCTGTAAAAGGTAGTTAATTGAATTTGAGTAGAATTTCACTGAATTTTCTTTAGTAGTATTGTTTATCGTAGTTTAATGAAATAAGGCTTCAGTTGATTTGTAACATCAAATTATAATTATTATCACTTATCGTGTCACGTTTGATCATTGATGTAACAACATTGATTTGCATATGAAAGAGGTTTAAGCGCATGTGTGTAAATTTACCTGGTTTATTTTTTCTTTATCGTTTATCTAAGTTCCTATCTCAAAGCGAGATAGTAATTGTCTTATCTTTATCTTAGATTAATTGAGACGTAATTTACGTCAAATTGTTGTTTAAGTGCCAAGGGCCATATTTATAGATTGATCGAAGAAATTACTTATCTGGAGTCATTAGACTTGTTTTAAGAGAGGTTATACCTCGTTCTTCCTATTTTTTTTTTATTAAAATCTAGTTATTTTCTATTTGAAGTTGCCGAGAGTCACTGTTTGGACAAATTCTATGGTAGGAATTTTGAGCATCTTTCTGTACAGCCACATCTCGAATGCACTGATCCGGTCAATCATTTTTTGGTGAAGCGTCCATGTTTCGCAAGAGTACAACAGAATAGACCATATATAGCACTTGGTAAACCTTTCCCGCAGATGAATGTTAAGTTGCTTGGCACAGAGTAGCGGCTTGAGTTTCAGAAATGCTCTTCTAGCTATGACTATTCTAGCCTTGATTTGTTCGTCTGGATCCATCCAGCTTCCAAGATATTTAAAGTGTTGTACTCTTTCTATATTCTCGCCATCAAGTGTTATTCTTTCCAGGCCACCATCCATTTTGCTAACAACCATAAATTTAGTTTTTTTGACATTGATTTTCAGTCCCCATCTATTACTTTCTCTGTTTATCTTATCTAACATACATTGTAATTCTTTCAATGATTCATTAGGAGCACGGTATCATCTGCGTATCTAATGGTTTCGCCTCCAATCTTTATTTCTTCGCCAGATTGTGTTGCCTCTCTAAATATATTCTCCATGTAGAGGTTAAAAAGTGTAGGAGACGAAATAGAACTTTTAGAGGATGACTCATGAGACTTATCAGTCGAAAATAATTACAAGACGTGGCATTGCTTTACTTTGGCAGAGGAATGAACGTGGATTTCTGCCAGTACACTGGAAGTTGACTGGTTTCATAAGTATTATTGAAGATACGAGTTAGTACTGTAATGTTTTCATCGTCCAGTAATTTGAGCCACCCTCCTGGTATTTGGTCTGGCCCCGGGGTTTTTCTAGTTTTTAGTTGCCTGACTGCTTGTTCAACTTCGGACCCTCATCAGCGTCATTTTCGTAGAGTATGTTATCCTCCTGATTATCTTCAAATAGTTGAGAGATGTATTGAGTCCATTCCTCTTTGATTTTGGCTGGGTTTAAAATAAGTTTTCCATCAGCTCTACTTAGGATGTAGGGTTATATGCCAGTAATTGCTTTAAATGAACAGTAAAGGCTGTGTGCATGTACGAAACATAGTAATGAAACAATCTTTGTATGTCATGCAAATTTTAAACCAAAGGGACTTCTATAAAGAGCGTAACAGAGCGCTTTCGGCCGTAGCTATCATCACTATTACCTGAAAGTAAGTAAAAGAACACCTTGTCAGTGGAGAGTCAAAGAATGTTGTTGAATTGAGACAATGGATATTTTAGGTAAAAAATTTTTATGAGATGAATACTGTTGCGCTCAGTTATAAATTTATTGGGATTAAAAAAATCTTTAATTGCAAAAAGGGGGGGGGGGTTAGGTAAAGTTATTAATTAAGAGTGATGATTTTTGTGCCATAAATCGAGAGATTTGTTATGTGGATGATTGTCTTTGCTTCCTTGATAGCGATGCTCAAGGGGCTAGCCCTCTTCTAGACAAGCTAAATGTCATCCATCCGAACATCAATTTTACAATCGAACTTGAAAATAATAATAAATTTAATTTTTGGACATCCCTGTTCATAGAGTGATCGACAGTCTTGAGTTTTCGATCTATAGTAAAGCCACAAGAATATGGTAAAGCTACTCAAACGGATCACACTACATCTTACCTGTCTCACCACCCGTGGCAACACAAGATGGCAGCTTTTCATTGCTTTTCATTTCATTGCTCTTGCGAGTGCACCTGCATAGGTAGGACATGTAGACCACTGAAAGTCCGTATCAACGAACATTTGAACAGAAACAATTCTGCTTTCGGAGAACATTTGCGAAATCATAACCACAACTTCAGTCCTCATTCCGATTCAAAGATCTTGCATAACATTTCATCAAAAAACTTCAATAGGCTGGATGCTGCAGAACGAGCTGCGTACAAACAACCATTGCATCAACACTCAGGTCAATCTCAACAGATCTTACATTCCATTACACAGAAGGCTTCTCGACTGAATTAACTTTTCACCCATACACTTGGAAGTTCGGAGGGCCGCTAAGTAAAGATGGCGCCAACTGATGAAGATCGGCAAAGTACGTCCGCGGAAAAAACGAATTTATCGTGTTGTAAGAAAAGGCAAACCAGTGGTTTAGTCTGCATAACTTACGGGAAAGTTTACCACAAATCATGTACTAAAAGAGATTGGACTGCAAAACTTGTAATACTGGATGATACCCGGTTAATTTGTAAGGAGCATGATGCTGATTCCCTAACCTCGAATTCCGTGAATTGGAACTAGTGGAAGTGCTGTAGAGTAAAACCAAGACCCTAGAAGAAAACAATTTACTCCTCAAATGGAAAATTGATATATTAGAAGAAAAGGATGAAAATCTAAGGTTAGAAAAAAGTAAACATGTTAGGTCACCATCACATGTTTACCTTGTAGAACCTGACCGGGTAAATACCTTTCAAGAAACAGAGATGGCATCACCTGCAACAGATAAGACGCTTTCTCATATTGAAGTCCTAAATTCTGAAAATAAGGTAAATACCTTTCAAGAAACAGAGATGGCGTCCTTAGCGACAGTTAAGGCGCTTTTTCATGTTGAAGTCCTATATTCCGAATATCCTACACCTTATGAAGTTTCTGACCTTAGTACTGGTCAGGCCATAAACAGAAGAGAGAGAGAGGTTGGTGACAGTGTTGACATTATTGATGCTGAGGCAAATTTGACAGCAGAACTTTCTGCTGCTGTGGAAAGCGAAAACTCTGAAAATGGCAGCAAAATCAACGATAAAAACAATGATTGGACTGAGGTTACGAAGAAAAAATACCGAAAAAAACAACGAAAACCGCCCTCCGCCCTAAATGGGAACCAAAGAAAAGGTTGCATCCCTACAACTCGCGGATAATTATACATGGCTCTTCATTTCAGGCTTTGCACCCAGCACAAGCTCACAGAATATATTGGATTACCTAAGAAGCCAAAAAATCGATAAAAAATGCATCTGTGATAAAATGAAAACTAAGAAAGACAACTTTAGGAGCTCCTTTACGTTAGGGGTACTTGCAGAGGAGATAGGCAGCGGAGATATGAGGCCAGTTGGAACCTTTGTGAACCATTTTATCAGTATCCAGAGCCAAAATATAAGGACAAAGAAGCCGCTGCAACTGAGAGTGTAACAACCTCCAGTACTGGATTCCATGAGGTTAACAAAAGGTTAGTGGTCCTACACATTAATATTCGCTCTCTGCGGAACAAGATTGAAGAACTGGAAGCTTTTATTATAGATCGAAAACTGGATATACTTTGCATTACTGAACATTGGTTGCAAGAGGACGAAATAAATGCGGTACACATCCAAGTTTTAAGCTAGGATCTTATTCCACAAGACAAGATGGCATAGGTGGTGGTAAAATTATTTTTATTAGGGATTCTCTAAATTGATAAATGTTTTGAGCTTTACTCCATATCCATTGAAATTCTAAAAACATCTATTTTTACAGTATATAGGTCCTCCTCAGGTATCTTTGACACCTTCATGGAGTCCCTGGAAGAGGTTTTGAGCGGGGCTCGGAGATGTGGTAGTGTGATTGTTGCGGGAGATTTTAATGTCCACTTTGGTGAGGCTGACAATTCTGCAGAACAACTGTGTGACATGTTCACTAGCTTTGGACTGAAGCAAACCATATTTGAATCTACACGCAACAGCTATTGTCTAGATAACATCTTTGCTAACTCAGTCATTGATGTCGGCTTTACTGAGGTTATAGAAACTGGAATTTGCGATCACAGGGCTCAACAGATTGAGGTACAGGTGGAGGTTGTCAATGGCTTCCGGACTGAAACTAAAGTTTGTAGGCCAATAACTCAAATGGGCCTATACTTGTTTTAGCGTAGGGTAAGTGACACATCTTGGGACTTTGTTTCTAGCGACTCTCTTGATGTTGAACAGAAGGTTGATGGGTTTCTTTTAATATTGAAGGAGGCTTCTCTAGGCTCATTCCCTGAAAAAACTTTTAAAATTAGATCTAACCAGGGTGGCAGAAATGAAAGTTGGTTTAATGATGAATTAAGAGACGTCTGTCAGCATCTGAGACTTTTAAGAGACATCAACAAACAATATAATGGTGTTCTCGAACATCATTATATTGCATATAAAACAGTTTATAGAAAAGCTATTAAAAATGCAAAAATTGCTGCTAATGACAACATGATTCTTAGATCTAAGAACCCAGGCTGCTGCGCATGGAAAATTATCAATCAACACCGAAATACAAAACCTTATCAAGTGAACTCAGAAATTTTATCTCCTGATGATTTTAATAATTTCTTTTCTATTATCATCTAATCATCAAATAGTAGAGGATATCCCTGATGTGCCCTACAATCCCCTTGATAACTTAGAGGAACTTACCCCAAACCAATTTTTTTCTTTTTCAGAGGTTACCTTTAATGAAATATCTGATTTCAGAACTGCATAATAGTGCCTCTTACTAAACTTATAAATTTATGTTTTGCTAGCAATGTGTTTCGAAATAGCTTAAAAAAGGCAGTTGTGATTCCGATTTTCAAAAAAGGGGATCATGATCTTCAAGAGAATTATAGGCCGATCTCACTGCTTCCAATAGTATCCAAAATATTTGAAAAATGTATGGCCAACAGAATAGTCCTATTTTTTTGAAAATAATTCTCTTTTTTCTGGCTGTCAGTTTGGATTTCGAGGAGGAAGAAATACCACTATGGCAATTCTTAAATTGGTTTCTGAAATCAATGAAACATTTCATACAAGGAAGTACAATACAGTACTATTTTGTGACTTGAGTAAAGCTTTTGACTGCGTCTCTCACGGTCTGTTGCTGAGTAAACTTAAGCCCTATACATGTGATGAAAACAGCATTCTTCTAATTAGATCATACCTTGTAGACAGATTCCAGATGGTAAGGATTGGTTCTGTAATGTCAGAGGAGAGGAGTACCACAAGGGTCGATATTGGAGCCGACCCTTTTCTTAATTTATATCAATGATCTCCCACTAAATAAAGAGCCCTCCGGTTATACACTCTTTGCTGACGACACAACCATCTTCTGTGCTGATGAAAGCCTGGTTGGTTCGGTTTATGGGTCGGGGGAGGCGCGGGCGAAGGCTGAAAGATGGTTTTGCTCAAATTCATTAAAACTTAATATGGATAAAACCAAACAAGTGGTATTCTCAATGCGTGATATGACTGACTGTGAGGATTTGATTTCTGAAGCCAACTTCTTGGGCATCACGCTGGATCCTAGGCTGCAATGGGATCCTCATATTGATCAAGTCGCTAAAAAGTTGGCAAAATCCCTGTATCTTCTCTCCCAGCATACCCCATATACCCCCGTAGCGACGTAACTTGTTGATGCCGAAAATGACCCACCACCGGAATGAGGATGGTCCAGAACCGGCCATGTACTACTACTACTATTACGTATAATTTAATAAATTAAACCGAATTTTAACACACCGAGTAGTGATAAGAAATTATGAATTATAAACCGGTGAGAAACGCGAGACTCGGGTAAATCTAAGAAACATTACGTTTATTCCTGCGTTTGTTTCCAACATCGATTCAGGCCATCCATCATCCTGGGTGCTTGTCTGAATTTAATTTCCACTTTTTCAGCCTTTTTTCGACTCTTCAAATAATTTCATCAGTTTTACGACGCCCAAAGTAACTAAATCAAAAATTGAAAGATGACTTTGGAATTATATGAGCCGAGAACGCGATGATGAATTTAGAAAAGGAACTACATAATATTGCAAAAACACTCATTGCTATTATTTGAAGGTCGGCAAAGGTGGATATAAATTAATATAGAAATGTTTGAAGACAGCGACAAAATATCGTTTAATTTAGACACAAACTAAAACTACTTCGCTTTTTTCTTCGACTAATAGACGAACAACTCTAATAGCTTTATGATCGATTTTTATCGAGACTGGCTAACTCAAGCAAATATTAACCGCTCAAACAGGTTGACGCGGACATTGGAAAGTATTTGAGGTTATTTGTGTCAGTAATGTTATATAATCCCAAATTATAATTCTTTTTACTGCTTGTATTCTAGATAGAACTACTGCTAAAAACTGTTTTGAAATTAGACGCGTTGTTATAAAAATACTCGACAGATGGCGCTGAACGACAGATTGCTATCAAATTAAGAATTATCAAATAAATAAACTACAATCAGATGTATACCTTGAAATTCAATCAACACCAATCTTCGTAATAGCTCAACCAGCACCGTCTGCAACCAAACACCTAGACTAGCTCGGCTCAGGGTGGTTCGAACTTTATCTTTTCCCACTAACAAGTTCCAAAATGATGCACCTGGATATGGAATTAAATCAAAATAAGTAAAAGTCCAAGTCGGGGTTGGACGCCACCAAGTTTACTTTTGTTGGCAAGCCCTATCGATGTTTATACGGACACAGTAAAATAAACTTGGAAAACAAAGAATCGAAATACAAACTCAAATATCAAATTAAGAAAATAATTACCTGTCGAAGTGTACGCTACCTGCACAGTTACCACCCAAGATCTAGATTCTCAAATTCACACAAAATAATACCAGATATGTGAGGTCAATACTTTTATTTTGGAGTAAAGATAAAAGCAAACTCCACTAGTTTTATTAGAATTCAACAAATTACTGTTAACTAGACACACCCTCTTATCAACCGTAACAGTCTTAATTGAAATTTTGAGGTCAAATAAAAGGTTATAAAATTTAGTTCACTTTCCGGTAACGTTCTGCTGTAACCTGCAACCTAGACGGTGATAAAATTACCGGACTTAAAGTTAATTCAACTCGGTTAGTATACCCTTTCCAAAAGCCCGAGTTATGTTATGTTACGTTTTAATTTCAATGCCAAAATAAAGAAAAAAGAATTAGAATGAAGAGACTTCCTCGATTATAATATGCAATAGAGATTATCCATAAATCTAGTACCCGTAAGAAGTAACTAATGGAACTATGCCGGCGTAGCTACACTTCACAAAAGGTATCATATATATACTCTAGTGAATTGTGATGATTGTTATTATATACTAAAGAAAATATTAAAGCAGTTTAGGATACTGTTTGAGTACTAAAGTCTGTTTAAATTTAAAAGTCTCTACAGCGAAGTTATAAATTCTGGCACAGCATTGTCGGATAAACGTTAATGTGGATTAAAAGTAAAACTTTTCTTAGAAATAGACCACCTGTAAAATTATGTCCATAAATTGGCCAACATCTTTCTCTGTAAATCCAACAGCCCAATTTCGTCAGGTTCCAAGTAAAAAGTGGTTCTTTCTACCCTACAAGGAATCCGCAATTAAAACCTCGCAATTAGAATCCAGCTATTGGAAGCCCGCTACTAGAATCCAGCTGCTAGAACCCTAAACCAAAACAGCAACATAACATGAAAATAACAGAAATGCCAAAACTCGGCCCCAAAAATCTAATTGAAATCCTACATTCAAAACAACTTAAAACAGCTTACCTATCACTAGGGTTCACCAAAACCTTCCTGAATATGTTGAAAAGATAAATGGGCTTATTGCCATAACGGCGGTTACTAGAAACTACTTGTACAAACTAACCGTCTCTCGAGAGTCCCAAACGACTTCCAGCCTTTTTCATCTATGAAATGGATTACTACCTCTTTACCCAAGGAATTTTCTTCGGCTAATGACAATACAAAATCCTCACCGAATCAACAACATCCGTTTTTCTTCTGTTTTCCCTCATCCTACTGGATCTATAAACAGAAAAAATCTGTAATCACGTCAAAAACTATCGACTGACATTCAACTAAAATCCTTAAATGTCACTTCGATTACTGCTGTCAGAATACTAGACAGGTTCGAACTTATCGAGAAAAAGATAATAGAGATGATTAACCAAACGATATTCCTTCCTAAAGTGACTTTATGAAAAGGAGAATTTCCACCCGTAACAGCAAAATACGTGATTCAGAATCAAGCGTGTGAGGGAAACAGATTTGAGCAATTGTATCTTTTGAATAGTTGGATAACTCGTCGAAAAAACAGACAGTTAGACATAAAGAGAGCTCAAACACTCGTTAACAGTTCGGACAAAGGGGTTAATATAGACATTAGAGGGTCTTTGATAGAAGGATATGCTCAAATATCATCAGAACTTGATCCAAATCGCTCTATTTGGAAAATATTACGATCCTTCAGTCACTTTCCCGCAATCTCCGATAATTCACTGACGAAGTTCTTGTATCCTATAGTGCTGAGGTTTGCTTTAGATAACCTCGAAGGAAGAAGAAGTCCATAAGAGTTGAATCCGAAGACCTTGAAGACAACTCCACCTGTGGATGAAGAAATTTATCATTTAAGAGTTGTCAATCAGGCAGGAGATAACGTTATCTTCTTCTTCAGGTGACTTTTTCGTTGCGAAGGTTGGCGTATTCTTGAAACAGCAGATCTAAACTGATTTGTTGTGCATCCGTACCAGTGACGCAGATTCTTCAAACACTAGTGGAGTCTTCTCCCGACACTTCTTCTTCCCTGAATCTTGCCCTGTATTATCAGTTGTAACAAGCTGTACTTTGGCCCCCTCATAAAATGTCCCAGATTCTGCAATTTTCGTTTTTTAATTGTCAGAATTATTTCTTTTCTTTATTCATCCGTCTTGGCACTTCAATATTTGTTATTCTTTCTATCCAGCTAATTTTTAGTATTCTCCGGTATGTCCAGTGTTCGAAAGCCTATAGTCTTCTTATATCTTCTTTTCTCAGGGTCCATGCCTCCATGCCATAAAGCAGCACATAGCATCTCAGCATTCTGATTTTCAAGGCCAAACTGATATCTTGTGCAGAATACTTTAATTTTCACAAACGCTGATCTTGCCTTTTCTGTTCTAATTCTTATTTCTTGGGAGCAGTCGCTGTCTTTGTTGATAATGGTACCGAGGTATTTGTATTTTTCTACCTGTTGTACTGGTTGGTTGTATATGTTGATTTATCCGACATTGTTTGTTCTTTTGCTAATCAACATGAATTTAGTTTTTTTCACGTTTATTACCAGTCCATATTATTCGCTTTCTTCATTTACTTTGTTCACTAGTATTTGCAAATCTTGGACTGTGCTTGCTGTCAGTACTGTATCATCAGCATAACCCAAGTTATTAATGGGTATTCCGTTTATGTTAACTCTCCTTGTTTCATTGCTTAATGCAGTTTTCATGATTTCCTCCAAATAAAGGTTACGACAGAATACACCCTTGCCTGACTCCCTTTTCCATTTTCATTTGTTCTGTGGTATGTCCTTCTACCTTTAACATTGCTTTTTGATTGTAATATAAACTAGGAATAATTCTTGATCCCTTTTCCTCCTGTTCATCGATCAATAATTATTCGTTCTTTCTGTTATCCTTAAAGAGTTCTTCTATGTATCCTTTCCATGTCTTTAGTTTTTCCTCTATTTCGATGGTTATTTTTTCATTCTCATCTTTTTGTATGCTAGTTTTTTGTTTTTTGTATGTTCTTGTTATTTCTTTAATCCTTTTATACAAATTAAAATCGTTGTGTTTAGCCTGTAGTAGTTCTATTTCTTCACATTTCTCTTTATATCACTTCTCTTTGGATTGCCTTATTTGTTTGCGAATTGTTTTTTTGGATATCATTGTATGCTTTCTTGAGTCTCCGTCGCCTTTCCATCAGTTGAAGTATCGTAGGAGTCATCCATTCTTGTTTTTGGGAATGGGTTTTCTTTGCCAGAATTGTTTCGCTTGGTTCGGTTAGGGAAGATTTAAAAGCTTCCCATTTGTTGCTAATGTGACATATTTTTTTGTTATTTGGAATGTCTATCTCTGGTGCGGTGATGTTCTTCAGATTCTCATTGATTTTATTCTTCATTTCTTCTCTTGTTTCAGTATTATTGAAGAGGGTGAGGTCTAAATAGGGCTTTCTTTTCTTAGGTGTTTGTTTTTTCAATTTAATGTTGAGTCTAACCACTACAGGATTATGGTCGGATAAAACATCCGCTCAGTCTTTATGCTGTTTTAATACCGATCATTTATTAAGATGTAATCTATCTGGTTTCTGACAAGATTATTAGGGTTATCTTGTGGGGATTTCCATTTCGATTTGGAAGCTTATAGAAAGTGTTTGTTACGATAATTAGATCATATTGTTGGCTAAATTGAAGCAGGCTATCTCCTCTTTCATTTCTTACTCCAAGTCTCCATTCTCCAACGTATTTGCCAGCTTTACCTTTTCCAATTTCGGCATTAAAGTCATCTAACACCAGAGTGATATCGCTGGGTTTCATAGCTCTTCATATAATTCATCTATCAATTCATCTGATTTATCTGCTGGAATGATGTTAATTTTGCAGTGGTTGGTTTGGAGTTGAAGTATTATTATTCGATCGGATGCAGGAATAAAGTTTATTACCGATTTATTTATCTTCTTGGACACTAAAATTGCCACTCCATACATGTGGTGATTGTCATTGTTACCTGAAAAGTATATTGTACCATTGGTTGTGGGTTCTCCACAGTTTGGTCATCGTGTGTCACTAATTCCTGCTTCATATAAACACGTTCCATGTGCCTATTTTGATGTTCGAATTTCTTCTGATGTTAATCATGTTTTTGTTTTGATCTGCGTAGGGGTTTCCATTGCTAACGACCGAAGAAGCCCTACAGTTGTCTGTGCTATTGCTTCTTCTGCCGGATCTTGGTCTCCGATCTCCATGATCAGTTTTGAGACATTTGTCATGATGATTTTTCTTGAAATATCCTTTCGAATTTTACTGTGGTATCCACATTCATATGCCGTTGATTACTGTAATAATTAATCCGCCTAGGGGACCAATTTCTAGAACCCAGGACAAATAGGTGCCCTAACTCATATCAGCTCCTCCGCCATAAGCTGTTGGCTAATATGGGGGAGTTGCTTATTTTGGCATTTTCTAGCAGGGTGCACCACGTGCAGGTGAGGTTGTCATTTGGGTCAGCTTTAATCGCTGATATTTTGCAGATATTTAGCTGTCACCCCTTGCACCTCGTTAACGTTATGAAGCATGATAATTAGAAAAATAGTACCTTTTAAAATAAGTTTTATTAATATCTTAAAAAATACCTTATCATTCTAACAGTATATCATTATTATGTTCCGGAGTAAATATTGTGTGGTCGAGATTTACGGATTCCATTATCTAAAATGCAAGCCCCATTAAAATATTTTCAGTAAAACGGAACAATGTCTTAGCAGATAAAAGCTGCAAAAAGCCTTCTTCGCTGCAGCCTGTAGCAACGAGATAGAGTGCGCTCCATTAAGTTAGTAATAAAACACCCGGCCTGGACCCGCAACGCGAGACTGGGAAAAATCCGTGTATTTTTGCCTTTGTCTCGACGACATCGCTTTTAACTGTCAACCCGAGTGTCCCGGACGTGATTCAATTCCAACGTTTCTGCCGTTGAAAAGAAATCTAATTATTGTATTATTGCAAATGTTTTTATCTAGCCTAAGGATACTAACGAATTATATTTGTTGCAGCTTATTCTCATCACCGCCCACCCACCAGCGGCGTGCGGGGCCATAGTAATGCCGGGCCCCCTTTCCCGCGCAGCAGACCATGCTTCCCCGATGCGCCGCCAGAGGCAGCCATCGTCCTAACGCACGCATTCTCGATTCAACACGTTGCCAGTTCGTGCCTGTCGTCTTTCTCGCGTTCGTGCTCGTCATTGGTCAGGAGACCAGGGCCGGACCGCCGAGATACAGTTCGAGAATTGTGGAAATCGAAACCGGAGCCATCAGAGGCGTTATTCTCGAGTTGAACTCGAGGCATTTGGAACCAGTGGAGGTAAGAAATAATCACGCTGCACAGTTGAAGCGATTATGTATGTATGCATCGGCGATGTTTAACCCAACTATAGTATTGTCG
>MU194756.1:2836-17959 GCA_016904865.1 Pissodes strobi | reverse complement strand
AGTGACAGGTTAAAGTTATATTTTTTTAAATGTAACGCCCTGTATATTGTTAATTTTTTGGGTTCTCTGAAGAATTCTGAATATATTTTCTATAACATGTCCTATACCTAAATGTAATAGTTTTCGACATATTCGCATTTTAAATAGTGGTCTCGTATTGTAGTTGCCTAATTCACTGCCACCTAAGAACTGGAATCTAGAATATTTATTATTGAATGTAACCGCTTAGTTAAAATGCGTATATGTCGAAAACTATTACATTTAGGTATAGGACATGTTATAGAAAAAATATTCAGGATTTTTAGGAGATTCTAAAAAATTAATAATATACAGGGTATTTCATTTAAAAAGATATAACATTAACCTGTTATTCATTTCTGCAAAGCCTTGTATATATATAAATGTATTCTGCAAATAGCTTACATTAGTCGGCACAACTTTTGTATTTAACATTTTTGTCTAATGCGAAAAACAAAAAAGTTAAGAGGGGGGGACATTATAAATGATCACCGTGTACATATATATAATGGGAAAAAATTGAAAAAAAAAGTAAAAAATGTTCGGAAAGTTAATAAAAGTATTATAAAACGAAATAAGAAAAAAAATTAATGCAAAAAAATTAAAACAAAGGATTGTTCGGAAAGGTTATACAAGTATTATAAAACAAAATAAGAAAAAAAAATTATAAAAAAAAAATTGTTCGGAAAGTTAATAAGAGTATTAGAAAACAAAAAAAAATAAAAAAAGTTAGAGAATCTCGGCGAAAAAAAAGTTTAAAAAAAGGAAAAAAAGTTGCGAAACCGGGGGCAAAATTTGAGAAAAGAAGCTTGAAAAAATAAATAAAAACTCAATTTCTAATATTTCTTTCAGAAGTTTCACTTCAGTTGTTTTGAAGTTTGAAGAGATAGTTTTGCTTTTGATGCATTATGAGAAATTTCAAGGAATACTGATCTTTATGTTCAAATATGTCTACCGTTTGAACCAGGCAAAATGAGCCAGGATCGGAAATTCTGGACATTTGTTGAAGATTAGGTGCAGTTTCTGTCGATTTTGTAGAATGCAGGTAGAATGTCACCTTTTCAATATCGATGCGTATAGTTTTTGTGGTAAGTAGGTGATTTATTTGTCTGAAATTGCATTGAAAACGTTTTGAAGTCGGGAAAATTGACCACCAGGGAAAAATTTGATCATTTTCAAGTGAAAAGCAGCGGTTTCTGTCGATTTTATGGGACATATCGAGACAAAATTTTATTTTAAAAATCGATGTCTGTAGCATTTGTGGTAAGTAAATTCAAACTATTTGTTCATATTACAATTATTCGGATTTAGTTATTAATTATTGACTATTTTAATACGCAACAGTATTGTTTTCTTGTCTATCTTATCTGCATGTCTTTGAATTTGAAACTTTGTCAGTGGTCTACAGTTGGATTTCCTGGAAAAGCAACGTTTCAAATGTTTTCTAAAACTAACCCAAACTAACTACGATACTTATATAATATATAATAAGTAAAAACAAGTAAAACTGTCGCTATCATGAACTCCGATTTACCCTATTCCTTTTACTTACTTTGAATTTGGCCTTTTCTTCATCTCCTGTTCATTATCTAAAACCGGGTTCGCAGTACCAGTGTGTTGACACCCTAATTTCCTTATGCACTTGGGCAACCACCCATATTTTCCACGAATTTGAAACCCACTTTATGCGTCTTACCAGTAGATACGTATTTCTACACTCAGCTATATATATTCTATTTTATTATATATAAAATTAAACTTTTCTAACTAATTTTCGGCATCGCGAACCGCTGCAACTGATATTTCTTAGAAAATTTTGGATTTGCCCATTACGACCCACTGACACTGGTTTTGAGAATAAGACTCATATTTCTTCGATAATGTCACGCTTTTATAGCAGGCTTTTGACGCATTTTGTCCCCCAGAAAATCCAGAATCTCTGTACACCTGCATCAAGAAAATACGTGATGTTACACAACTTTGCCCTGATTTCGGCGAAAACCCGGTTCGAGTTCTAATTGGTTTTATTTTCCATCTCTCCGAAGAATTCTGTATTTTTCCATACCTAGCTTTGGCTTTTTAGTTCACACGTGTGTTCAAGGTTCAAGAAATGTTCGATCCTTATAACGTAATATTCTTTTTCTTGGTTTTGTTTCGAGACTTCATTTAATTTTTGAACGATTAAAATTAAATTAAAATTATTTATTTATTTTTTGTTTTAAACAAATTGTTGAAACAATTCTTAAAATAAATCAGGTGTTGGCCCTTGGTTCATTACATCGCAAAAAAAACTTGTGCCATGACCCGAGTCCTTAAGATAATTAAATATGATCTCTATCAATTATCTGAAGTACCTAGTATTTAAAGTGTAATTTAAATTTCAGAATATGTACCTCTATCTAATTCTCAAGACTGATTAAAATTATAATCATTATTATAATGGTTTTTTGTCTGCGTGCGGCGCGTGTCAATAAGTGGAACACAATAGATTTTGAGGCAAATACAATCTTTCAAACAATGGGTACATCAACCACAAACTTAGAATCAAATAGCACAGCTTAGTACAACAATCAGCTGGAAGTCTCTCGGCCGGCACCTTTGGTATTGTCCCGGAAACTCGCGCTGTCGCTTTCTCACCGGGGAGAGAATCCGGCACCGTACTAAGGATTTTTTTTTTAATTACAGTACTATAGGATCAGGTTAGCCATGAAAGTAGCTACATGGAACGTAAGGAGCCTATTTGTATCAGGGAAACTAGATAACCTGGTTTTAGATATGGAAAAGCTGAAAATCAACATGCTTGGAGTTGGACGTCACTATCCAGTGGACTGGCTCAGGTAAATGCCCAACTAAAAACCGCACAATGTATTTCTCTGGAAATAATAACCCAAATCACAGATATGGCGTAGCAATAATAGTTGACAGAATGATAGACAAATCAGTAATCGGTTTCACACCTCTTTCTGACAGAGTTCTGATGCCAAAGCTCCAAGCCAGTTCAACAGCAGTTAATGTTATACAAATCTATGCGCCTACTGCAGACAAGCGTGATCAAGAAATTGAAACTTTTTATGAAGAACTTAGAGAAGCACTCCAAACAACAAAAAACCATGAGCTCACAATCAATGCCAAAGTGGGACAGGGCGAAGTTGAAAGCTGCGTAGGAAAATTTGGACTTGGACAACGTAATGAGCGGGGAGATCGGCTGTCAAACCGAACATTTGATAATTACGAACACGTTTTTTAAACTTCCAAATCGAAGACTCTACACGTGGAAATCCCCAGCAGATGGTATCAGATGTATAATACGAAATCAAATCGATTTTATTCTTATCAAAGAACGATATAAGAACTCTGTTAAATCAGTAAAAACTTATCTGGGAGCAGATATCAACTCTGATCATAATCCTCTAATGGCAAAAATTTAACTAAAATTCAAGGAAACAAAACCTAAAACTACAAAACAATCCATTAATGTCTTCTTTAAAAGACATTAACAAAAATTTAAAAAGCTTAACACAAACCAGTTTTAATCATACAGATGTTAATCTTAAATGGGACTGCATTCAAAATACTATGGACAAGGCAGGTTCAGCCCTACCAAGCAAGCGCGAAGCAAAACATTTATGGATGAATGAAGAAATTTTAAAACTTATCGATGAAAGAAGACAAAACAAGAACATTAATGAATATGCTAAAGAAACATGAGGAGTATGAAAAGAGGTATGATGGTTTCAACATGCATAAAATCAAAGAAATGACAGGTCTAAGAAATCATAAATTATCCACCGTACCGAAAAATAGAGAAGGGAAGCTCTTAACAGATGTCAACGAACAATTTACAGAATGGACCAATTACATCAAAACCCTTTTTTACGACACTAGACCGGAATTGGGTCTTGATTTTGCAGAAAACACAGGACCAGAAATCCTTAAAGAAGAAGTGATTCATGCCATTCAACAGACCAAAAGTGGAAAAGCGAGTGGTCCCGATGAAATTCCCATCGAACTGCTAAAGTTAATCCATGTAATATAAGAGCTGCAGGAAACGAGATGTTAGGAGTAGATGGAAAAGGTACAATACAATTTCTCTATTCCAATAAAAATAGAAAACAAGATTTGCTTACCTTGAACGACATATGGTATGTTCCTCAGATATCGAAAAATCTATTTTCAGTTCTAGCAGCACATGATAGAAATATAGATGACAGTATTTTTACGTCTACGTCAACATAATGTACGTTTAAAACTGGAAATAATGCATTAACAGGAACCAGCGAGGTTGGTCGAGGATTGTACATACAAGCTTCAAATGAATCCAATCATTCCAGAAGCAGAGGTTCACTGTAGTATTGCAGAAGCTGATAAATCGATGTTACAACTGTATCATGAGAGATGGGGACACCAAGACAAGAGGTACTTAAGAGCAAAACTTGAGAAAGAGATGGGAATCAAAGTCAAAATGGACAAAGAACTCTGTGAAGTATGTATTTATGGAAAGATGCATAGGCTTCCTTTTGGTACAAGAGAGAGAGCTACCAAACCTGCAGAGTTAATATCAGCTGATTTAGTGGGATCTTTTGATTTATCATTTCAAAAGTACAGGTACCTTTTAATTTTTAAAGACAACTATACGCAGTTTAGAATTAGTTATCTTTTAAAAGAGAAATCCGAAGCTAAGGATAGATTAAAAGATATGCTGCAGTTGGTAGAAAACGCAGGTCATTCGATAAAAGAATTATTGTCAGATGGAGGTGGAGAGTTTGACAATAATGAGGTTAGATCGTTACTAACAAGTAAAGGTATAACGATAAGACTAACAGCGCCATATACACCTCAACAGAATGGCGGTAGTGAGCGAGAAAACAGAACAACTATAGAAATGGCTAGAACATTTAAGTTTTCCAATCCAGAAATCGAGTTTCCACCAGGACTATGGGCAGAATTAGTCAACACAGCCATCTATGTACTAAACAGAACTGGTAAATCTACAGTAGAAAACATTAGTTCATATGAGTTATAAGTTATGGTATGGAAAAAGACCAAGAATAAAGCATTTAAGGATAATTGCTAACGCTTGTTATTTCCATATTCCAGTTCAGAAAAGGCGAAAAATGGAAAAGAAAGCAATGAAAGGCTATCTAGTAGGGTATGATGGTGATGAACGCTATAGAATTTGGGTAAAAGAGAAACATAGAGTTTTTGTTTCAAGAGATGTTAAGTTCCAAGAGAAACTAAAAGTGTGTAAAGAAGTACCCATAAGCTCTACAGACCAGAAAAGCACAGATAGATATATCAAACTTCCCATGAGATCGCAAGATAGAAATACGGATGAAACTAGATCACAGATTGTAGAAGAGTTACCAGAACAGCAAGAAGAAGATGGTGTACAAGATAGAAATTTGGAAACTGAGATAGAAGATGTGGAAGAAAGTGAAGGTGAGGAAGAAAGTTCTTCATACAATTTAAGAAATCGTCAAACTTTAAAATGCCCTGATCGTTTTGAAGAATGCATTCACCTAGCTGAAGAGTTAGTATGCACGATTGAGAATCCTCAAACATATAAAGAAGCGCTCAAAACCAGGGAAAGAAATGAATGGAAGAAAGCTATTTACAGATAAAAAATGAGACTTGGGAGCACACAGATTTGCCAAATGGATTTAAAGCTCTTCCCTGTAAGTGGGTTTACCGAGTAAAGATAAATTCAGATGGAAGCATAGATAAGTTTAAACCCAGACTAGTAATAAAAGGCTTTGCTCAGCACCAAGGCATAGATTTCAATCAAACATTTAGTCCAGTAGACAAGTTATCCACAATAAGATCCGTTTTGAGTGTTGCAGCTAGTGAGAAGATGTACAGTGACGGAAATAAAATTTCGTACACTTATTTTTTCCCAATGTGATGTTGGCTTTTGTAGACCTAGGTCACCTGGAAATACACTTGACTTTTTGACAAATTGTTATCAGTGTCAGAGAGAAATTTCTCTCTGTCAGTGTCATGAGATTTGAAAATTATAGCAGTTCATTTTAAAAAAGCTGTGAACATGAATCGAGATTAACTGCTTGGGTATATAACACTTTAGGGCAACTAAAATAGCAATTTTTCTATAAAAATTTCTTCATATCTGCTTTGAATATGTATTTTTTTATACAATAGAGTGAGGATATCTATTATTGTTAGTGTTTTTCTAAGAAATACAGCGCCCATAGATTTGGGCGGTCAACCACTAACGTCTACGTACGCCAAATTTTCGACCTTCAGCCCTGCATTTGGCAGCAGCTCAGTGTTGTTTTAATATTTCACTTCAGGCGTGACCCTCCGCTCGCTTCGCTCGGTACGGGGATTCAAGAAAAATGAAGTAACCAAGTGCTAACCCGAACTAACCCAAGGCAAGCCATTATTCATGCAAGTGCGTAGTGACATAAATGAGACGAAACTAACCCAAAGCTAACCCAAGCTAACTCAAACTAACCCAAGCTAACCGAAATTGTTTTTCATAGGTTTGCATGAAGAATGACTTGCGCGTTCCATTCTTCGTGCAAGTGCGTCGTGCCCAGAACGAGATGAAACTAACCAAGCTAACCCAAACTAACCCAAGCTAACCCAAACTAACCTAAGCTAACCCAAACTAACCCAAGCTAACCCAAACTGGCACCCCGCGCAAGTCATGTGCGTGCCTAAAACGAGACGAAACTAACCCAAGCTAGCCCTAGCTAACCGGAATTGTTTCTCATAGGTTTGCATAAAGAAAGGCTTGCGCTTCGCGCAAGCCATTCTTCTTGCAAGTACGTAGTACCTTAAACGAGACGAAACTAACCCAAACCTAGCCTAAATTAACCCAAGCTAACCCAAACTAACCCAAGCTAACCGAAATTGTTTCTACTAAGTTTGCATGAAGAATGGCTTGTGCTTCGCGCAAGCCATTTTTCACCTAAACTAAGTAAAAAAATAATTTGAGTTAGTTTATGTTCGTTTTACTCCCGGAGTGTGCGGAGGCCAACGCAGGAAATGTAGCGCGCTTATTTTGGATTGGCTAAAAGTCGAGTAAAAGGGCGATCACTTTGTCTTATTTTCAAAAACAGAAATGTGCAACGTTTGGCAACCTTTACCGAGACCTCCGTGTCTTTCGTGTACTGTGGTGCCAGTGTGACAAATATCATTATTTCACGTTTTAAAATTTTTAAATTTGCTTGCTTCAGGTTTGATTTTGTTTTTTACCTGCGCAACTAGTAAGGTGTTTTAGTGATTTTACACAAGTTTAAATTTAAAACTTGAACTTTGGAGATTCAAATGTGGTGGTTCCTCAATTTTTCTTGGCTTTATCTCAACCAGAATCGCTTAAACTACTCTAGACACCCTCTTAAGAACAAAATAAATTTTGCAAGGCGGACAACCTATAAATTATTATTTTTTCAACCAGACCCCATCTAAGTTATAATAATTTAAAGGTTTTAATAATTTGTATATAAAAATATTCACAAAATGAATGTATTTATTAAAAATGTTGAGTTTTTTGTCATATTTGATACTTGAAAAATACTACTTGATGCTTTGCCTTTAAAAACGTCACTTCTGACATAAAAGTATGGCTTATTGCACCGATATTACCAACATTTAATATTAATTTTTTACCAAAAAATCGTGATAATATCTCAATGATCCTCACTTTTTTGGAAAGAAAGTAAAAAAACGAATCCATTGATACCAAAATTTTTCCAAAAAAACCTTGCCCGTAAGTTGCCATAAAGTGATATGTCACCAACTGCTTTATTCGAAGAAGATGATTCTCGATGAAGAATAGCTGAGTAAGTTGGGAAACTTAGAAGCACTATACAAAGCCTCAGAACTAAATGGGAAAATACAGGATCATTGGATGGAAGGGCTGGAAGTGGCAAAAAAAAACTAAAATCAAGATTATGATCTAATAGATTATGTGCGAAACAATCCATTTCAGACAGCAGTAGAAGCATATACCAAACTAATTTTTGCTGGGATAGTATAAGAACGACAAGAAACCGTATAAAGAAAAATTTAGAACTGAGAGGGGTTTCAAACTTATTATAGCGGGTTAATTAGATAGCCGACAAATACGCGGTATGAAGAAAGATATAGGTACCCAACATGTTAAAACAGGTGGAAGATTTTTTGTTAATGTATGGAAGTATATGACTTTCAGAGGGCTTCACCATATTCAAGGAAGATTTAACACTTAAGCTTATATACACATCAAGTTATGTTGTCATCGCTAAGCAATATATTTCAACAAGAAAATTTTATATACTAGCATGATAATTGCCCCGTCCTCCCGTCCATATAGCAAGGAGAGTTTGGAACTGGATACTGGAAAATAACATTTCATTCTTAACTTGGTTCTCAAGAAGCCCTGACATCAATCCAATTGAAAACCGTTTGGGAATATATCGTGAAAGGAATCAACAAAAACAATGATTTCCATCCAAAAAACAGTAATGATCTGTGGAATGAAATTGAAGAAACCTGGAGTAATTGCAATGATCTTCACGCGCAAGCTGGTGAAAAAATGGATCCGTTTTAAATTATTAAACCAATGTTTTTTTATTATTTGAATAATCTGTTTTATGATTAATTTTAAAGTGGTATCTTATTGTATATTATTATCCTGATTTTTCTTCTTCTACTACTTCCAGCCCTTCTATCCAATAATCCTGTATTTCCCATTTAGTTTTGAGGTCTTGTATATATTACATTTTAGTTTTCCAACTTCCTCAACTACCATTTGTATAGGAATACTCTCTTCGAATAAACACTTTTATATTATAACATTTTTTCTGTTATTATTGAAGTAAGAAACGCAAGGTATAAAGGTGAGATAGAGGTAAAAGCCCAATTTACCAAAATATTAAAAAATGACATGAAATGTTAACCTCAGTCAAAGAAAATTCTTTGTGTACTATAATATTCTTTGCCTCAGTGTACGAAATTTTATTTCCGTCACTGTACTTACGAAAGTTTGACGTTGTGACAGCAATTTTATATGGTAATTTAGAAGAGACTATATATATATATATCAGCCAGAAGGTTATCATGATGATTCCAAAAAGGTTTATACGTTAAAGCGTAGCTTATATGGCCTAAAACAAACACCTAGATGTTGGAATAAAAGATTCAATGATTTACTTTTAAAACTAAATTTTAAAGTAAGTGAAGCCGATCCATGTTTGTACATAAGAAAAAGTAATGGAGAAAAGATGTTCCTTACTTTGTACGTGGACGATGGATTGATTGTGGCTTCGTCTAGAGTAGAATTAGACACTCTTTTGGCAGATTTAGGAAAATAATTCAAGATAACGTCTAAAGAAGCAAGTTATTACTTAAGCTTGGAGCTTGAGAAGTCAGAAGAAGGCATAAGAATAAACCAAAGAAGCTATACAGAAAAAGTACTAGAAAAGTTTGGTTTTTCCCAATGTAGACCTGTATCAACTCCGATGCTTAAACCACCTGAAAGCACCATACAGAGTGAAAATTCAACACCAGTAGATTTTCCTAACAGACAAGTCATAGGAGCTCTAATGTACCTAATGGTTGGGACCAGACCAGATATAGCCTCTAGTGTGGGTTATTTGTCAAGATTTTTAGAAAATCCTAACCAAGAACATGTCATTTGTGCAAAAAGAGTTTTACGATACGATACTTTGCTGGTGCAAAGGATTTAGGTATCTTGTATAGATCAGCAAAAGATCCCAAGATCGAAGGCTACAGTGACGCAGATTTTGGAGGTTGTTCAGATACTGGGAGATCAACTTCAGGAGTAGTATTTACGTCTTCCCATGGAGCAATATCATGACTAAGTCAACGCCAAGGCATAGTGGCAACTTCAACTACAGAAGCAAAATTAATTGCAGCCAGTGAAGCTACAAAAGAATTGATTTGGTTGAAGAGATTGTTCCAAAAAATTTGGCAACTTAGAGACGTTCCCATTCGGCAAGTGGACAACTCAGCAGCAGTTAAGTTGGCTCATAATCCAGAGTTGCACCGTAGGACCAAGCATATTAGTATAAGACACTTTTTTGTACGAGAAAAAGTATTAGAAGGTTCTATAGCTGTGAAGCAAATTCCTACAGAGCAACAGTTGGCAGATTTTCTAACGAAACCTTTAGCGAAGATTCATCTACGAATTTTAAGAGGTCAATTAGGACTTTTGTAAATCTAATTAACAAGGGAAAGTATTGAAGTACCCTTAATTTTTACCTAGCAAGGTGTGTTAACCAGCATTTACAAAAAGACATTGATAGTTTAAGGTTGAGTTTGTTATAACAAATAGTTTTTACTTGTCACCGTTTTTAAAATATACATTTTACTAAATAAATTAGTATATTTTCATCAGCACTGTTTGGATTAAATGTTCTTATGCAGAGATGTCTGGACGTAAATCAAGATATATACATTTGTTTTATAGACTTTGAGAAAGCGTTTGACATAGTTCAACACGAAAAACTGATAGAAATATTACAAAGAAAAAATATTGATACTCAGGACATAAGACTAATAGCAAATCTGTACTGGGGGCAAACAGCTAGAGTTAGATTAGATGACTGTTTATCTGAAAATATAGAAATACAGCGTGGTGTTCGGCAAGGGTGTATTTTGTCTCCTCTCCTTTTCAATTTTTACAGTGAAACAATCTTTGAGGAAGCTCTTGCAGAAGGAGACTAAGGAATAAAAATAAACGGTCAACAATTTAACAATTTTAGATATGCCGACGATACAGTAGTAACAACAGACAGCAACGAAGATCTGCAGAATCTGCTGCAAAGAATAAATGACTCTTGTAAACGATATGAATTTGAAGAAAACAAAGTATATTGTTATCACAAAACAACAAAATATAGACGTAAACTTAACAGTTGATAACACTCCAATTGAAAGAGTACAACTTTACAAATATTTAGGCACAATAACAAAGTTTACAGAATTAAAAATATTTTTCATTCTGTAAACTTTGACAATAATAAATGAAACTGCTGAACATTTAGAAGAAATAAGGGCCAGAATTGAGATAGCCAGAAAATCTTTCATCAAACTCAAGTTTGCAACGAAGACATAAACTTAAAATTGAGGACAAGAATACTTCGATGCTATGCATTTTCAACCCTATTATATGGTGCCGAAGCATGGATACTTAAAACAGCTGAAATAAACAAACTGGTAGCGTCGAAGTGCTGCGTCGGATGAACAAAGAAGAAGAGATTTATAAAACGCTAAAGAAAAAGAAACTCGAATATTTTGCACACATTCAAAATATCAGTTGCTGCAAAATATTATGGAGTGAAAAATTCAAGGAAGGCGTTGTCAGGGTAGAACAAGAACTTCATAGTTGAGAAACTTCAGAGAATGGTTCTCAATGACTTCCAATGAACTGTTCCGTGCAGCTGCAAATAAAGTGCACATAGCTATGTTGATAGCCAATCTCCGTTAGGAGATGGTACGCGAACAAGAAGAAGTATCAGGTTGTTGGTATATATATATACATATCGGGTTATAACGTTTTACGTCTTCCGATTCCTAATCGCCAATCCTCTCTGTTCATCCACAATCCTCCTTCCAGATCCGTCTCTCGAATTTCCTTGTCTACTCCGTCTCTCCAGCTTCTGCGTGGTCTTCCTCGTTTTCGGTTTCCTTGGGGGTTCCAGTTTAGTACTTTCTTTGGGATTCTGTGTTCTGGCATTCTTTGGACGTGCCCATACCATATTAGCTGTTTAGTTATAATGTCATCAATAATGTCGTGTTGTCCATTTCTTGTCTAATGGTTTCATTTGGGATTCTATCTCTCCTGGATTTTCCTGCCGCTCTTCTCCAGAAGTCCATTTATGTGGCTTTTAGTTTTCTTTTTGTTTTTTCTTTTATCGGCCATACCTCCGAGCTATATGTTATTATGCTTTTTACGATAGAGTTGTAAATCCTTTTTTTATTTTCTTTTGTAATAGTTTTGTCCCATAGAATACTGTTCAGCATGGAAGTAGCTCTTCTTCCCTGTACGTTTCTGTCCGATATTGCCTCGTCTAGTGTCCCTTCCTTAGATATTTTCATTCCTAGGTATTTGTATATATTGCAGTGTTTGATGATCTGTCCCGTTGCTATATGTAGGTCTTCTTGCTGTCCTCCTATGCACATATACTCCGTTTTTGTAATGTTGACATCCAGACCCCATTTTCCATACTCCTCGATGAGCTTTCGGCTCATATATTCCATGTCATCTATATCTTGTGCAATAACCATTTGGTCATCCGCGAAAGAGAGGGTATATACTGGCGTGTCGTCATCAACTGGCATTCCCATGCTATTGCATTTCCGTTTCCATGTCCTTAGCGCGTGTTCCAAGTATATTTTGAATAGTGTCGGAGATATACAGCAACCCTGTTTAAGACCCTTGGTTATTGTGAATCCAGCTGTTAATCCTTCGTTGGTTTTGACTCTGGATGTGGAGCCCGCGTATAAAGACTTCACAGCTTTTATTATTTCCGCGTTAATGTTGCTATGTTGAAGAGCTTCCCAAAGTTTTACTAAAGGTATACTGTCGTAGGCCTTTTTCAGAGCCACGTACAGGAGATGTACTTCTTGATTTCGTGCTGCTTTCTTTTCTAAAATTTGGGTTAGCGTAAACAGGTGGTCGACTGTGGATTTTCCTGCTCTGAAGCCTGCTTGTTCTTCTGCCTCCATATCGGCATATTCTTTTTCTATCCTGTTCTTTAAGATTTTCCCATAAACTCTGCTTATAGCGCTTGTAACGGCTATTCCCCGATAGTTACCGCAGTTAGTCTTGTCGCCTTTTTTGTATATCGTCGATAGATGTGATGTCTTCCATTCTATGGGTACTTCGTGCCTGTTGAGGCACCTTTGGAATAGATTTCTTAATAGCCCGTATAGTTTATCTGTGCCGTATTTTAAAAGTTCGTTAGTAATATTACCTGGTCCTGGGGCTCTTCCGTTTTTTAAGTTTTTACAGACTTCTTTAACCTCTGCCACAGTTATTCTAATTGGGGATCCTTGTATAAATATGCTCTGGTTTTCGTTTTGGATGTCTTTAAATTGAGGTCTGTCTTCTGTCAACATATCCTCAAAGTATCTGTTCCATTTTTGAGGTGTTATAGGTGAGATTATGTCCTTCGTTCGTCTTCCTCTCATACTTTTGAGGAGCCTCCAACTTTCTGTACTCTTCCTTCCTCCAATTATGTATTGAGTCTTGAACACGTCCTTTCCCATTGATTGTTCTTCTTTTCACATATTTTCTTCCGTACTCTCCTTTGTGATTCTTTGTACTTTATCTTGTCTTCTATAGTTTTCGAACTTAAGTATATGTGGTACCTCTTCCTTTTTTCTTCTATTCCGTATCCAATTTCTTCGTCCCACCAGTATGGTTTTTTTCTGTTTTCCTCGATTTTCGTCATAACCCAATGCTTCCTCTGCCGCTGAGTGTATGCCCCTCTTTATATATTCGTATTCTTCTTCTATGTTTGTGAATTCTGTATTCTGGATTTTGCTGTCAAGTCTAGAGTGGTATAGTATTTTTGTACTTTCATGTTCGAGGCTGTTGACTTTAAATCTCTTTGGAGTTTCTTCGTTTGTTATTTCATCCTTTTTTTTTTGTATTGTCAGGTTCTTCTTTAGTTCTTATTGGTGACACTATTTTTCCTTTTAAAAGGTAGTGGTCGCTTCCACATGAGGCACCTCTCTGTACTCTTACATCTAGGAACTTCAGTCTGGATTTTTGTTTAATTATTATGTAGTCAATAACGCTTTTTAGACTCCTTGTTGGCTGTGTCCATGTGTATTTATGGATCTCGAGGTGTTGAAAATGCCCATTAAGAAGGGTCAACTGATTTTGTTCGCATATTTCTATTAACCTTCTTCCATTATCGTTGACGACTTCTTCTCCATACTTTCCCACTACCAGGTCCTTTTGTTTTCTTCCTGTTCTGCCGTTCAGGTCTCCTAGAAGTATTATTTCTCTTGATGTTCCCATTTTTCCTATTTCCTCATTTAGTTTTTCATAAAATGAGTCTTTATTGTGAACTAGTTCGTCATCATTAATGGCGTATATTCCCAGTATAGTCACATTATATCCTAATATTTTTAGATTCATCTTTATCATCCTTTCATTAATCGGTTCCCATGTGAAGATATACTTTCTCATTCTCCTGTGGATTATTATCGATACTCCTTGTTTAGCTCTGCTTTCCTTGGGTACTCCGCTGTAGAAGTGGTCGTAACTCCCCCAATTTTCCGATCCCTTTCCTTTCTTTTTCGTCTCTGTTAAAACTGCGATGTCTACTTGGAGATGTTTCAATTCGTTGGCAACTTCGTTTATTTTATTGGAGAGACCCTGTACATTCCCTGTACCGCAGATCGTTGTCCGTTTTCTTAGCTTGGTTCGTCCTTGTGTGTTTTCCGTCTTATTCCGAGGCGGTTGTTGGTTACTGGTTAAATTCGAGTGATATGCTGATTATTATTATTATGTTGTATTCATTAAGGAAAAATGAATTAATAAACACATTGGAACAATGCAAAAATATACAATTTATACAAGGAGATTATACACATGGTGTAGTAATTTCACAGGTCGAAAAATAAAACAAACAAAAAATATGGTCAATTGAAAACCACAAATAAACATCAAGTACCTAATTAAATTTAAATAAATACTAAAATACATACAGTTGAAGGGAAGCAGTGAAAACGACAATGATTACATGGGTATTTGGGAACTTTTTTAAATTATTCTATTATTTAATAGGTATAATATTTTGAAAGCGAGGCGAAATGAAATTGATTTCAAAACCGTTTCTGACTAAAGGTACTTACAAATTTTACAATATAATTTTATTGATTCCTCCATATGATTAATTTATTTTTATCAATGATATGACGGAAATGCCCACTCGAAGCCCTAAGAGATACAGTGTCGGTCAAATTGGGGGCAAAATTGCGCATTTAGGTGCCTAACAATATGCTGTTTGGAAAGTTATAAAACTACGAAATATTGAAAAATTGTTTTATTTTTTCCTGAGCTTATTTAGAAATGGATTTCAAATTGAATTGCACTCTGCATTTCCACTTTTTCCGATTCAT